>SJYC01057344.1:0-60000 GCA_006408675.1 Madoqua kirkii
TGGGGGGCAGGGGGGTGGTGGGTCCTGTAGGATGGAAGGAGCCTGCCCCGGATCACTTCCTGTGCCTCTCATCACCCTCCCCGGCTCTTTTTTCACCCCAGGGGCAGGGGTTCCTTCCTGCAGCATCAGCTGAGTCCAGTGTTCGGGTTTCTGGCGTCACAGAACCAGATGGTCGTGTCTGCCTGAGAGCCAGAGCTGGTGACCAGCATCTCCGATCCAGAGGTCCCGGGTCCCGCTGGCGGGAGTGGTGGGGGGCGCTCTCTAAACTTGACTATCTCTGCCTTCTTTCTTCTGTTTCCTATTTCCTACATCTGCCGCTGAGGAGCCCTCCTGTTTTCACCTTTTCCATTAACTAACTGAAAAAGTCTTTGCACTGTGTTTGCTAGTGCGGCTGTAACAAATGGTCCAGACTGGGAGGCTTACACGACAGAAACGGGTTCTCTCCCAGTCTGGAGACTGAAGGCCGAGGTCGAGGCGTGGCGGGCCTGGCTCCCGCTGAGCTGGTAAGGGAGAACCGCCCAGGCCCTCTCCTGCCCTCGGGGTCCCGGGTCATCTCTGGGGTCCATTGGCTTGAGAAGCATCACCCTTCTTTCCGCCTTCATCTTCACGTGGTTTTCACTCCGTGTGCATTTCTGGGTCCAAATCGCCCTTCTCGCAAGGACACCAGTCATACTGGATTAGGGTTCATACACACTCAAGTGTGACCTCATTTCAGCTCATTACAGCTGCGAGGACTCTGTTTCCAAGTCGGGCCTCATTCCGCGGTGATGAGGGTCAGGAACTCAGCTCGGGAATCTGGACGTTGAGCGGGAGAACAGCTCAGCCGCCTGCTGCTGCTCTTCAGTCGCCACGTCGTGTCTGCCTCTTTTGCGACCCCATGGACCACAACCCACCGGGCTCCTCAGTCCGTGAGACTGTCCAGGCGAGAATGCTGGAACGTGGTAACACTGCCTTCCCCGTGGGATCTCCCCCATCCAGGGATGGAACCCACATTTCCTGCCTTGTAGGTGGAGGATTCTTTATGGCTGAGCCACCAGGGAAGCCCCAGTTCAACTCATACCAACATCTAACTGAGAATTTGTCCTGCTAACTTTCCTCTGTCCAAACAGCTAGGTCAGTGGGCCTGGGCTCATGCCAGGGACCCAGACATAGGAATCAAAGGAAGAGGTTATTGACTCTGTCTGTGAGGAAAGGATGCGCGGCCTACCACTGGAACCAGTCTGAAAGGTGACCGGGTTTCAGGTGGGTGCAGCATGTGAGCAGAGGGTGTTCCCGAGGGCACACAGCGGGTCTCAGAAGCTGAGCACACCGGCCAGGCTGCAGCTGGCCCTGTCAGGGACACGCTGGGAAGTGGCGCTGCACCAGAGTGAGTTTCAGAAGCACATGATGAGTGTAGACCGTGTTCTGGGCCATGAAAAGCTATGACAAACCGAGGCAGTGTGTTAAAAACAAAGACATCACTTTGCCAACAAAAGTACAGATAGTTGAAGCTACGTTTTCCCAGTGGTCACGTATGGATGTGAGAGCTGGACCATAAAGAAAGCTGAGCACCTAGGAACTGATGCTCTGAACTGTGGTGTTGGAGAAGACTTGTGAGAGTCTTGTGCAGCAGAGAGATCAAACCAGTCAATCCTAAAGGAAATCAACATGAATATTCATTGGAAGGACTGACGCTGAAGCTGAGGCTCCAATTGTTTGGCACCTTGATGCGAAGAACTGACTCACTGGAAAAGACTCTGATGCTGGAAAGACTGAAGGTGGATTCGATCGTTGGATGGCATCACCAGTGCGATGAAGATGCGTTTGAGGAAGCTGTGGGAGGTGATGGTGGATGGGGAGGCCTGGCATGCTACAGTCCATGGCGTCACAAAGAGCTGGACACGTCTCAGGGACTGAACAACAACTGGGCCCTGAGGAGGTATGGCAGGCCTGCATGGAAGAAGGAGACCCTTAAATATGTCAGGGAAGAGCCAAGAACCTGTGTAGGACAGAGATACAGAGCCGAGAACCTCTCAGCCAGCGTGGCTGCCTACTGCTACCTACCCTGGGAGCAAAGCGCCCGAGGGCTCCTGGGGGCAGATGAGGAGGCGGCCCACCTCCCACCGCCCCGCTGTCCATGGGGGGCCCACTCGATAAAGTGACGGGGGAGGACTGGTCCTCCTTCCTGCTCACGACTCCAGGCAGAACAGCTCCCTCCTTCATCTTACATCTTAGATTTCCGAGAAGATTTAGTCTGAACAAAGAGGTTTTTTGCCTTAATGCAAACATCAGGAATCACTGAAGTGCGTGATCCTCAGGCTTTGAATTCTCTTATCTTCAAGGGATCTGAAGATGCATGAATCTCTGATTGGTTATGAAACCTGGCGCATCCACTCAGCTCCTTGCTCTGCCTGGACTCACTAGGTTTTCTCTACGTATCCAGAATGTGCAATCATACCTTGTATGACACGGTATCGAAGAATTTGATTGATTTCTCATGACGTACGAAATGTTAAGTGAAAACAGAAATTTGGAGTGACACAAATGTAAGGGGAAAATAATGCTGTCCTATAAAGGCAATTACCATTATTATCATTATTAATGATATTATTGATATTTCCTCACTGACAGATGGAAACAATTGGCTTGCAAGCCTTCCCTTGGCATGAACACTTTCAGACCATTACCCGAAGACTGAGTTAACAGTTTCATCACTGGGGCAGATAAATAGAGGGGTCATACGTGGGGTAACGATCCTGCCATGTGTGTGCTGTGTCACAAAACTGCTGATTGACACGAGGTGGATCCCTCCGTATCACAGAGAAAAAGCGATGCTATCTAGATGATCTCCTTCCTGACTCCATAATACACATATACTACATGCAAAATGGATCGTTAATTAGCATCTGCGTGGAACAAACTCAGTGTCAGTTAGTCCATTTGATCAGTGCCCCTTGATGTCTTCACTGGGGGATAAACCCCTCCAGGCTTCCAGGAGTTAACTGGGTCTTATCTGGATAGAGGAAGCGAGCAGAACAGCTATCGTTGCGGTTTGTTAACAGTTGGGTAGTTTACAAGCTCATCAAGTCTTTTGCCAATTTCCAGGCTGCTCGTGCCTAACTTCATTATATCACATTGTAACCAGGTTATGTAAAAGTTAAATAAAAGAAGCTCCATTGGAACCCTGGTGTGAACCCTCATCCACACAGGAAGATTTCCTCTTATCAGAAGAGAAGTGATTTTGTAGAACAGTGTGTGTGTGTTTAAGTCTCCCTGTCCAAGCATGGAGATTCGTATCCTCGCATAAGGATGAAAGCTTCCGCTTCTCAAGTCCCATTCTGCGCAATGTTGGAGCGCTGTGAGACCACAGTGGATTAACTTCAAGAATTTGATGGTTGCTGACTTTCTGCAAATTCTTCCCTGCCCCTTGAATTCCCTATTTAATTTTATCATCAAGCCGAGCCATCCGAGGAGAAACCACCTCTCTAAGCCTTACTCCCGCCCACCTGAAATACAAACCTGTGAGCTTCCCAGAACTTTATTAAAATAGATATTGACTTTCTTGCCCGGAAGAATCATCCTTTACTCATCACTCCCCCCAACCCCTCCACCCATTAGTCTGTCCACCTCCAAACGTGTTCCCTCCTCTGATAACTCACTCTCCTTTTCCCCGTGGCTGCCTGAATCCATGTACCGTGGCTTTCGTCTCCTGAAAGTCTTTCAGAACCAGCCACTTCCCGCCACAGCTCAAGCCCGTAGCTTGTCTTAGGGCCGTCTTTCCGGGGTGCTGGGGTGATTTCGGCAGCAGTGACCTTCATTTCACTGCTGCTGGATTCTCCTTGTTCCCCTCGTGACTGCGGAGTGAAGGGACTCACCGCCTTAGCACACTGTGTTGTCACCTTTCAGGCCTGGAATGTCTCTCCTGGAGCTGGAAGGAGCTGAGCAGCTGTGGCTCTTCTCCCATCTCCTGGAAGGTCAATTTTAATGCAATCGAGTGTCTCCTCCAGGGGAGAGAGGATTCCTGGTGCAATGCGAGCTTCGGCTTTTGTCTGCATCTATCATTTATTACTTCGATTGCTTCCACTTTCCAACCCACAGTCTGAGCCCAGACTTGGCTTCTCCTTTCCAAGCTCATCTTTAATTCCTTGGTATTTAACATCCAGCTGGAAAACCCATATATTACCTTGCAATTCCAAAACTTCAGAATTCCTTGGAAAGCATGTTCAAATGTGTGGCTCTTGCCTAGGAAACTTCTGATTTATTAGATATGGAGATGGGTCCACAATGAATTCTAAATAGATCTATTTGGGATTTGGTTGAAAACACACATTTTTTAAAAAAAATTGTTTATGTTTAATGGAAGAATAATTGCTTTACAATATTGGGTTGATTTCCGCCACACCGCAACCTGATTTAGCCATAGGTATACATACGTCCTCTCCCTCTTGAACCTCCCTCCCACCTTTTCCACCCCCTAGGCTGGAAAACACACCTTTTATGAAAAACACATTCATGAAAACGTGTCCTGGATGCCCAGTTTGGCCCTTCAGCTCCCGTGAACTTCACTGCAATATCCATAGACGCTAAAGTCTGTGTGGGTGGCTGGCCCGGACACCCGTGGTCACTAGCCCTCAGGTTCTTCGATTTCTGCTTGCTCCCTGTCTGTTCACGTTGCCCTGAATCTCCTCTTCTGCCCACCTTGGTGCCCTCGTGAGCTCTGTCCTGCCCCTTCTCTCAGCCGAGGCACCCTCAGTGGAGACCCTCCCCCAGACCCTGGGCTTTCACCACTGGCCTCCCAGACCTGCGTCTCTCATCCAAATCTCAGCCGAGTTGCAGACGCCGATACCCAGCTGCAGGGGCCTCATCCTCACTGGGCACCCTGCAGGGTACTTGCTGCTCTTCCTGTCTCTGCGATGCTAGCGGACAGCCTCATCCCGCCTGATGTAGTTCATATCTTGGCAGCCAGCCCGACGCCTCGTTAAGCTGTCCACCTTCAATTCGGTCTTGTTCATCAACCCTTTATTCATTGCTGTTGTTCAATCACTCAGTCGTGGCTGACTCTCTGTGACTCCATGGACTGCAGCACGCCAGACTTCCCTGTCCCTCACCATCTCCCGGAGTTTATCCAAACTCATGTCCATTGAGTTGGTGATGGCATCCAGCCATCTCATCCTCTGCTACCCCCTTCTCTTCCTGCCTTCAATCTTTTCCAGCATCAGGCTCTTTTTCAGCGAGACAGCTCTTTGCATCAGGGGGCCAAGGGCATTGGAGCTTTAGCTTCCGCCTCAGTCCTGCCAATGAATGTTCAGGGCTGGTCTCCTTTAGGATTGACTGGTTGGATCTCCTTGCAGTCCAAGGGACTCTCAAGAGGCTTCTCCAGCATCACAGTTTGAAAGCATCGGTTCTTCGGTGCTCAGCATTCTTTATGATTCAACTCTCACATCAGTATATAACTACTGGAAAAACCATAGCTTTGACTATACAGACCTTTGTCAGCAAAGTGATGTCTTTGATTTTATTCTTTGACTAAAGGTTTTTTTTTTTTTCTATACATAAAAGGCAGGCTGAGAACATGGCTGGGGGACCATTCCAGGAGGGCCTCGTAGGGTCCTGCTCAGTTACGGGCAGAGTAACATACACATATTCTTGTCAGTAAAGGTTTTTTTGTATAAAATAAAATGCCCCTTGACGACCCCGTCTGCTGCCTTCCTCTGTCGAGTCTGCTCCTCTCAGAGGCACCTGCTCTCCCAGCCCTGGGTTGCGCTTCCTGCCCCTCTGCGCACTCGCAGATGGGCGCGTGCACACCTACCCGTGCGCCGGTTGCGGCTTTGTGTGGCTTTGTCCCCGTGGCGCGGGCCCGCTTTGACAACCGGCTGTGACTCAGTCTTATCTTAGACGGCTTCCTTACCGTTTCCGTGGCAGCATGCCCAGACCCTCGCTGCGGCTCAGACACCATCGCTCAGGATCCCAGAGCTGATTGCATTACCTCCCAGTTACGGGGCATTTCAGTGGTGTTTCGTCAGATATTAACCACATCGGGCTGTGGGGTTTTTCAGTAGTCATGTGGGGATATGAGAGTTGGACCATAAAGAAGACTGAATGCCAAAGAACTGATGCTTTTGAACTGTGATGCTGGAGAAGACTCTTGAGAGGCCCTTGGACTGCAAGGAGATCCAACCAGTCCATCGTAAAGGAGATCAATCCCGAATATTCATTGGAAAGACTGATGCTGAAGCTGAAGCTCCATCCTTTGGCCACCTGATGCAAAGAACTGACTCACTGGAAAAGATCTTGATGCTGGGAAGCCTGAAGGCGGGAGGAGGAGGGGACGACAGAGGATGAGATGGCTGGGTGGCATCACAGACTCAACGGGCATGAGCCTGAGCGAGCTCCAGGAGACGGTGCAGCACAGGGAAGCCTGGCGGGCTGCCGCCCGCGGGGCCGCAAGAGTCGGCTGTGACTGAGCGACCTCACGACCACCGCCTCAGGGGCTGTGGCACTGCCTGGCGCGGGGGGCTCCGGCCGGCAGGCTCTCTCCAGGCTGGGTGTGTTTGCACTTCTCCTGGGGTTGCTGTTGCGAAAGTGCCCAGGTCTCCTCCACAGTGATGGCGGGGGAACCCCCTGAGCACTGGGAGTGACTCCTCGTGGGGAAGCCAGGGCCCCTGGTGAGCTGGGAGTCCACCACACCCTCCGGGGGGCTGGCTGTCCCCTACTGCTGTCTGCCCTGGGGCAGGTTGGGTGAAGGGGCAAAGGGCACTGAGGACAGAACGCACCTGGGGGAGCCCTTCCTCCAGGGCAGGGGTGGCAGAGAGCACTGGCGCACAGGGGCTGCCCTGAGAACCACGGGGTCCTGCTGCGGCCCTGGGGTCCTGGGCCAGCCCTCGAGGCCGCTGGCGGGCCCCTAGGAGCGCAGGATCCCACATATAGAGTGGGCACTGACTCGCTGAAGGCGCGGCCCAGACGCACCTCTGCTCTGGGGCCCTGCGGGTGGAGAGGGCCCGGGACCATAACGAAGAGGCTGGTCCTGAATGAGCGGGCAGCGGGTATGCCCGCGGGGACGCTGAGGGCTGGCTGCTGGAGCTGGGCCCAGCACAGGGGACAGCGGCCCAGTGACCAGGGCCCACCTCGGGCCACTCTCCCCGCAAGATCCAGAGCAGGGCAGCACCCAGAACCCTGAGGGCAGAGGGTGGCAGGGTGCCCCCGGGGCCCTGGCCTCGGCATCCCTGTGCGCCACACTGTCTACCCGTGGCAGGCGCCCCGCCAAGCCCGCGTGGACAGAGCACCCAGATCACTGGTCACATTCGAGAGGAGGTCAGTCAGCAGCCCATTCATTTAGGAAAGCTGCTTTATTATTATTATTCCTTTCAAACGTGGGCCACGTATTTTAAAGTCTAATTCAAGCCTTAACATTCTTCACAGACTTTTGCCGGAGTCGCTGTCTGAAATGCAAATGGAGTGATTTGCATTGCGCCTCTACCCATTAGTTCTTTGTTTCAGTTTCTGGGGTTGTTATCATTCCTTCCGCCCTCCTGTTTATTCTCAGCCGAGCAGGGCTGCTGTCCTCTCACAAACTGACTTGGGTGTCTGTAGCTGAGGGGTATATTTTGATGATAAATTCACAAAAGCCGTTCCAGGAGAATTCTACTTCTGTCTTCAGGGCAGGCTGTGTGCCTTTCCACACCTGAGGGGTAACCAGCTCCCGTGTGGGAGGCCCGGGACAGAATTAATGACCTTAGTAATTGCCTTACTCACCTGCAGCCACACCCTTAAAGGGTCAGTTTTAGGGTCAAACAATATGACCTCAATGCAATTGACTTCAGAAAACATAGCTATGGCCCAGGGGCACCTCGACCTTGTGATATATGTATATCTTAACACTAAGGGACTCAAGGAGGATGAAACATGTCTTTCTGAGTTTCTTTGTGGTTGCCATATTGTCCTCCAGAATCTTATTTGGGGGTGCATGGAACATTCTGGAATTCTTCTCTTGGAAGGAGTAGTCACTTCATATTTTTATTTTGTCTCTTCACTGAACATCACTGATGAACCACAAGCAGGAAAGATGGACTGGTTTCTGGGTACCGTCTCCCACTTGCTGTGGGTCTGGGGTCAGGAATAGGGCAACCGAAGAGTAAGCAGGTTCCTGGCTGGGTCCACAGGGACACCACCTGATGCAAAGAACTGACTCACTGGAAAAGATCTTGATGCTGGGAAGCCTGAAGGCGGGAGGAGGAGGGGACGACAGAGGATGAGATGGCTGGGTGGCATCACAGACCAACGGGCATGAGCCTGAGCGAGCTCCAGGAGACGGTGCAGCACAGGGAAGCCTGGCGGGCTGCCGCCCGCGGGGCCGCAAGAGTCGGCTGTGACTGAGCGACCTCACGACCACCGCCTCAGGGGCTGTGGCACTGCCTGGCGCGGGGGGCTCCGGCCGGCAGGCTCTCTCCAGGCTGGGTGTGTTTGCACTTCTCCTGGGGTTGCTGTTGCGAAAGTGCCCAGGTCTCCTCCACAGTGATGGCGGGGGAACCCCCTGAGCACTGGGAGTGACTCCTCGTGGGGAAGCCAGGGCCCCTGGTGAGCTGGGAGTCCACCACACCCTCCGGGGGGCTGGCTGTCCCCTACTGCTGTCTGCCCTGGGGCAGGTTGGGTGAAGGGGCAAAGGGCACTGAGGACAGAACGCACCTGGGGGAGCCCTTCCTCCAGGGCAGGGGTGGCAGAGAGCACTGGCGCACAGGGGCTGCCCTGAGAACCACGGGGTCCTGCTGCGGCCCTGGGGTCCTGGGCCAGCCCTCGAGGCCGCTGGCGGGCCCCTAGGAGCGCAGGATCCCACATATAGAGTGGGCACTGACTCGCTGAAGGCGCGGCCCAGACGCACCTCTGCTCTGGGGCCCTGCGGGTGGAGAGGGCCCGGGACCATAACGAAGAGGCTGGTCCTGAATGAGCGGGCAGCGGGTATGCCCGCGGGGACGCTGAGGGCTGGCTGCTGGAGCTGGGCCCAGCACAGGGGACAGCGGCCCAGTGACCAGGGCCCACCTCGGGCCACTCTCCCCGCAAGATCCAGAGCAGGGCAGCACCCAGAACCCTGAGGGCAGAGGGTGGCAGGGTGCCCCCGGGGCCCTGGCCTCGGCATCCCTGTGCGCCACACTGTCTACCCGTGGCAGGCGCCCCGCCAAGCCCGCGTGGACAGAGCACCCAGATCACTGGTCACATTCGAGAGGAGGTCAGTCAGCAGCCCATTCATTTAGGAAAGCTGCTTTATTATTATTATTCCTTTCAAACGTGGGCCACGTATTTTAAGTCTAATTCAAGCCTTAACATTCTTCACAGACTTTTGCCGGAGTCGCTGTCTGAAATGCAAATGGAGTGATTTGCATTGCGCCTCTACCCATTAGTTCTTTGTTTCAGTTTCTGGGGTTGTTATCATTCCTTCCGCCCTCCTGTTTATTCTCAGCCGAGCAGGGCTGCTGTCCTCTCACAAACTGACTTGGGTGTCTGTAGCTGAGGGGTATATTTTGATGATAAATTCACAAAAGCCGTTCCAGGAGAATTCTACTTCTGTCTTCAGGGCAGGCTGTGTGCCTTTCCACACCTGAGGGGTAACCAGCTCCCGTGTGGGAGGCCCGGGACAGAATTAATGACCTTAGTAATTGCCTTACTCACCTGCAGCCACACCCTTAAAGGGTCAGTTTTAGGGTCAAACAATATGACCTCAATGCAATTGACTTCAGAAAACATAGCTATGGCCCAGGGGCACCTCGACCTTGTGATATATGTATATCTTAACACTAAGGGACTCAAGGAGGATGAAACATGTCTTTCTGAGTTTCTTTGTGGTTGCCATATTGTCCTCCAGAATCTTATTTGGGGGTGCATGGAACATTCTGGAATTCTTCTCTTGGAAGGAGTAGTCACTTCATATTTTTATTTTGTCTCTTCACTGAACATCACTGATGAACCACAAGCAGGAAAGATGGACTGGTTTCTGGGTACCGTCTCCCACTTGCTGTGGGTCTGGGGTCAGGAATAGGGCAACCGAAGAGTAAGCAGGTTCCTGGCTGGGTCCACAGGGACACCCTCCCACAGCCGTGAATTCGGTAACTCAGGACCCAAGTGGAGCATGTCCTGCCCACGTTAGAATCCTGAACGGAGACTTGAACTCAGCCGTTCCTTCCAAACCTGCCCAGGAGCTTCATGAACACTTAGGAGCCCGTGATGAACGGGGATTTATACGGCCTTGCTGGAAGCTCACGCCTCCGAGACACACCACTGTGGGCCTCTCGCCCGGTGATAGGCAGGAGGTGACAAGGGCATGTGCTGTCTTCCCGAAGCAGGTTTCGGGGCAGACAGAGAGGCCACAGTGTCACAGAGGTTAACGGAGCCCCAGCCTGAGTTCTGGGGAACCTAGCCGGGGCTCGGGGTCAGGAGGATGCAGGGGCTCCGGGTCAGGAGGATGCAGCAGCTCCAGCATGGGCAGGGTCATCGTGGGCCCTGGCGGGGATGTGGCCTGTCTGGGACGGCACCCAGGGGTCACGTGGAGAAGGGACCGGTCTGGGTGGCCCAGAGGGATGGTCAGTGGTCCATCTCAGCTCAGTCCACACCCGAGACCCAGGAAGGTGGGGTGTCTGGGATTGAGGGGACCGGCAGGGGACTTTGGACTTGACAGTCCAGCCCTCAGAGAGCTGCTGAGCAGGTGCCAGGGGCCCAGGACCCGGAGAGGGTCCCTGCAGTGCCTACACAGCACCACACACCTGAGGGGCTTGAAACAGCAGACCTCTGTTCCCCCACAGGCGGGGGCGAAGCTGAGGTCGCGGTGTCTCGGGGTCACGCTCCCTCCGCAGGCTCCAGGGCCGACCCTTCCTGCCCTCCAGCCGCGGGCTGCGGGCACTGCTGGGCTTCTGCCCCGAGCTGCGGGGCCTCCTCCTTGGCGTCTGTGTCTCTCTTCTGCTTCTCGTGAGGACACTTGCTGCTGGACGCAGGCACCAACCAGGTAGTCCAGAATGCTGGCTTCCCGTGGGCATCCGTAAGTCCATTAAATTGACGTTCTCAAATCTGCGAAGACCCTTTTTCCAAATATGTCCACCATCCTGGTTCCCGAGGCGCATCTGCTGGTGGCAGCCGCCCAGCCCGTGACAGGACTTGGCGCCTGCTTCTCCTCCTCTAGGTGGAGGGTCTTGGGCAAATTCCCAGGGGTCCGGCCACGTGGACCCCGCGGCCTGGGGGCGCGGTGTGGGAGGGGCGGCGACTCCTGGCAGCTCCCAGGTTTCTGCTTGGTGGCACAGACAGTCTCCGAGACGGGGACCGGCCCACCCGTGAGGTGAGCACTGGGAGAGCCCCCCACCCCTGCACCCCCCGCCCTGAGCCCAGACCTCAGAGCGTCTGTTCCCTCTGCCACCCGCCAGGTACACGAGGACTTAGTCTTATTTTTATGAGCATCCAAGTCAGACTGAGGACTCAGAGGAAAGTTTTCTTTAACTCTTCATGCTCATCATGATTTTATGGAGCTTCATCGAATGTCCTCTTTTCCAAGCTAAAAATCGACATGTTTGTCTTACATATCATCCTAGACTTCAGCGCTCAAGCTGACGAACTAGAAAGACATCCTTTGAGAACTGGCACCAAAGCTGAATTACAACTGATCAGATTCAAGAGGATAAAGCTGCCAGATTTTAATGTCGCGTAATTAAAGCTCCCCTCATTAAGGACACGAGAGGAAAGGGGAGCCCTTTCAAAGCTGCTTCAGCCGCCCTTGCCAAGCGCGGACCTTGCTAACTTCTCCACAGCTAATTACCCTCTGAGTTTCTGCAGCTGCTTTCACCCGGGAATTCGGAAGTGCGTCTGAGTCGCTTACAGCGTCCTGTCCAGTCAGGGACTCTGGGCTGCACTGAAGTAGGAGACGGTGCCCTTGGGTGACCGAAAGGCACAAGCAACGGCAGCTGTTGGCACCTGGAGCCTGCGGATTCTCACCGTCCCTGACGCGCTGCTTCCGGTGGTGGGGACGCCAGGGCTACTAAAGCGCATGTCACAGTCTGCCACCCCCTCCACCATCACTGTGGGCAAAGAGCTTGCCCCTCCCTTCGGCCTTATCCTTGCGTAATGCTTCATGCGCAATAGCTAGTTCTTGTGTTGATTTGCTTTTAATTAGTGGTAAAGAGCCACCGGCCAACGCAGGAGGCATAAGAGACTTGAGTTCGATCCCTGGGTTGGGAAGATTCCTTGGAGACGGACATGGCAGCCCACTCCAGTACTCTTGCCTGGAGAGTCCCGTGGACAGGGAGCCTGGCGGGCCGCAGTCCTCGGAGCTGCAAAGAGCTGGACACGACTGAACTGACTTTCATGCTTGCTTTTAATTGACATCCTTTCTCTGCGTTTACCCGTCACTGTTCCAAGGGGATAAGCACAGAGTTTAGCAATGAACCAAGCACCGAGAATGACAGAACATTCAGCACCAGCCTGGGCTTCGGGATGTACCATATTCCCCCCAAAAGACAGTCTTCTTCCAGCCCCTCCCACCTTGACCCATTAATTCTGCCCGCAGAGGATACCATATTATGGGTGTGCTCGCCTCTGTGGAGTAGAGCTTTCAATTTGAAAAGAAAATGTGTGATTTTTATGAGCATCCAAGTCAGACTGAGGACTCAGAGGAAAGTTTTCTTTAACTCTTCATGCTCATCATGATTTTATGGAGCTTCATCGAATGTCCTCTTTTCCAAGCTAAAAATCGACATGTTTGTCTTACATATCATCCTAGACTTCAGCGCTCAAGCTGACGAACTAGAAAGACATCCTTTGAGAACTGGCACCAAAGCTGAATTACAACTGATCAGATTCAAGAGGATAAAGCTGCCAGATTTTAATGTCGCGTAATTAAAGCTCCCCTCATTAAGGACACGAGAGGAAAGGGGAGCCCTTTCAAAGCTGCTTCAGCCGCCCTTGCCAAGCGCGGACCTTGCTAACTTCTCCACAGCTAATTACCCTCTGAGTTTCTGCAGCTGCTTTCACCCGGGAATTCGGAAGTGCGTCTGAGTCGCTTACAGCGTCCTGTCCAGTCAGGGACTCTGGGCTGCACTGAAGTAGGAGACGGTGCCCTTGGGTGACCGAAAGGCACAAGCAACGGCAGCTGTTGGCACCTGGAGCCTGCGGATTCTCACCGTCCCTGACGCGCTGCTTCCGGTGGTGGGGACGCCAGGGCTACTAAAGCGCATGTCACAGTCTGCCACCCCCTCCACCATCACTGTGGGCAAAGAGCTTGCCCCTCCCTTCGGCCTTATCCTTGCGTAATGCTTCATGCGCAATAGCTAGTTCTTGTGTTGATTTGCTTTTAATTAGTGGTAAAGAGCCACCGGCCAACGCAGGAGGCATAAGAGACTTGAGTTCGATCCCTGGGTTGGGAAGATTCCTTGGAGACGGACATGGCAGCCCACTCCAGTACTCTTGCCTGGAGAGTCCCGTGGACAGGGAGCCTGGCGGGCCGCAGTCCTCGGAGCTGCAAAGAGCTGGACACGACTGAACTGACTTTCATGCTTGCTTTTAATTGACATCCTTTCTCTGCGTTTACCCGTCACTGTTCCAAGGGGATAAGCACAGAGTTTAGCAATGAACCAAGCACGAGAATGACAGAACATTCAGCACCAGCCTGGGCTTCGGGATGTACCATATTCCCCCCAAAAGACAGTCTTCTTCCAGCCCCTCCCACCTTGACCCATTAATTCTGCCCGCAGAGGATACCATATTATGGGTGTGCTCGCCTCTGTGGAGTAGAGCTTTCAATTTGAAAAGAAAATGTGTGTGTCTGTAATGTAAATGAATTAATTTAAAATACATATGGAAGCTTACTATTTAAATGAGGGCAATCATGAATATATTTGAAAAATAAATAATTACCTACAACTTATCCTGAAGACACCAATGCACGTACTTAAAAGAGTCAGAGTCAGGGGCAGTGAAAGACACCAGCAGCCCCCGAACGCTACCGTTCAGAATCTGGATGGACTGCCGCGATCACGGCCCGCACGAAGCGGTTCAAAACCCAGGTCCACGCTCTGCAACCAGCTCCTGCTGCCCCTTAGTTTTCATCTGGAATTATCCTCTCTGTGGGAGGTAAAACTGCCCTGGAATAGAACCGGTGGGATCTGCTTTTGATTTTTAAAGATGTTTGTTTCATACTGGAGTATAACTGATTTACAGTCTTTGTCAGAGTGAAGTGACTCACCTATGCGTGTACACGTGTGCGTGCGAGCAAGTCGCTTCAGTCGTGTCTGGCTCTTTGGGACCCTATGGGCCGTGACCCGCCAGGCTCCTCTGTCCCTGGGATTCTCCAGTCAAGAGGACTGGCGTGGGCTGCCATGTCCTTCTCTGGGGGGTCTTCCTCACCCAGGGATGGCCTCCTGTCTTTCGGGGCCTCTTGCGCTGGCAGGCAGATTCTTTACCACTGTGCCGGCTTGGCTACCATCTTGCAGGATCTGTAATATGGGGGCACCACAGACTTGCTGAACAGCCATCTCTTCAAGTTAGACTCTGCCCTAGGACAGGTTCTGACGCGGGTGTGAAATCTGCTTCCAAACACGGAAGCGCAGAGCTGAGCTCGCCATCCGGGCGTGGACCCTGCGACGGAGCGGAAGTCAGCGGGGCAGGGGAGCCCCGGGGTTCGCTTCTGACTGGCAACCTGACTTCGTCCACAGATGGAGTATACGGGATGACTCACCCTTCGTTCACTTTTAAAACTGGCACCTTCCTCCACATGAAGTTCAGTAGGCGGTGGAGGTGGGGTGGAGGGGGGAACGTAGTCTGTGATTTAGACTTCACTTGGCTGATAATTTCGACCTGGTGGGTTTCTAAAAATAACAGATACTGGTTGTGTCAAAACAAGAATGTCGAGGTGAGATCGGAGGGTGACCTCTTCTTTTAAAGTCCTTTTCATTGATTATTGACTGGGAGGCTGTTTACTCTCCACTGGGAGTGGCAGCTGATGGAGCGGAGAGAGTAGATGCTTTCTGCCATCAGGGGGGAGCCAGCAGGTTTTGACAGGGGAGAGGGGGACCACTCCAGCCACGTCATCTTGACACCTGTCTTGGCAGGCGAGGCTGTGGCAAGACAGGCGGATGCCTGGGGCGTGATGTCAGCTGGGCATCTCCTACCCTGCAATTATCCAGGAGCTGATAAAAAAATAAAATAAAGTTTGAAATTCGACGTGATTCACTAAGTTAGTCATCACCAGTTTGCACAGAGTTCAGCTCTGGAGGCGTTGCCGGGCCCTCCCCGGGGCTAGGAATTAAGACTGTGCCTTCTCTCCCAGCCGCCCGGCTAGGCTCATGCTGCAGGCCCAGTCAGCCCAGAAGCTCTGGAGGGACCCAGATCCACCGGGGAGCGCTTACCTCCTCCCCCCAGAGCTCCCGCGAGGGCCTTGCTGCGAGGCATGGAAGGTGTCAGGCAGCTCCTGCTCCAAGCCCGTCAAGGCCGGTCGCTGGGCTCTTGCATTTGATTGCCCCACGGCTCTTGCTGTTTTAAGTAGCTGAGTCTTCCACAGCGCCGGGGTCTTTGCCGTCTCCCTCTTGGAAACAGTTTCCAGGGAACAGGGTGCAGAGCTGCACAGGGCAAGACAAGGGACAGAAGGGCCGGGAGGGATCGACACGTTAAACCAACAGTCAATTAATTCCCCGCTAGGAACGCACCTAAGTGGGACCCTAATGGCGAGACCAAACCGTTAAGTGATGAGAACCATTTCCTCGCTCCCTGGGTGCCATTTAAGATTCCAAATGCCCACTTTCGAATGACACAGTGGGAGACTAAATGAATTCGTGCCATTGATTTTTGTCTTTTTCTTTCAGTAAAAGCAACTTAGACATATTGAAGAGAATATAGAAAATTGTAGAAGGGAGGTAATTCTTCCACTCAGGCATGACCCCAGACGATATTCTGGGGATGCAGATACAAGCAGAAATAAAGTAAGAGCCATTCTATGTAGCGCTTGGTGTCCGGGTGTTTCCGCTGAAACTGTGTCCTAAACGTTTCCCGGTGTCATTTACTGTTCTTAGTAGTATATCATTTTACTTTCTGGATATTGGATTGTAATTTATCTTACTGGATAAATTTAATCCATTTGATCATTTCTCTATTGGGGGCACTAATTTCGTTTGGGATTTTTAAACAGTTCTGAATAAGTATTTATAATCATGTACCATAAACTTTGAGACTTCAGTTAGGTCTTTAGGGTAGATCTCTAGGAATAAAATCCCTGGGGAAAAGAATATGTACTTTTTAAAGGCTTTTCCTAAATAATTCCAATTGTACCCTCCTCATATACATATTTAAGAAGGAGAAGAGGGCGACAGAGGATTAGATGGTTGGATGACATCAATGACTCAATGGAGATGAGTCTGAGCGAAGTCTGGGAGTCGGTGAAGGACAGGAAGCCTGGCGTGATGTGGTCCATGGGGTGGCAAAGAGTCAGACACTTTCAGCCTGAGCCACTGGACAGCAGCAAACACGCATCGACGTATGCAAGCTTTACTGCCATATGGTGCGGGCGTCTGTCCGCATACTCAGCAACACTGAGTATTTCAATGGAAAAAAGTAAAAGAAACGTTGCAAATACGTGTCAGGTTAAAACACACAGTTCCTGGCCTCTTCTGCATTTCCGCTCCGTGTGGAAGCCGTGCTCTGCCGTGCGGCAGCGCTTGCCCTGTGCGCTTAAACCTCAGTGCAGCTACAGTCCCACTCTGAACGGAGTTCCTCAGGCTCACCAGGCGCAAGTCAAGCGCTCAGCAACCACCTGAGACTAACGGTTGGTCCAGCGGGCGGCGTGGATACAGGGCATCTTCAGGGTGGCAGGGAGGGCAGGGAGTTAGGCCACACCCCAGAGATGGGCTGGGAAGGAACACCTGGATCCAGACGCGGGCGCTGGGTCTCTCCGGGCCCTGCCAGCTCTTGGTAACTCTAGTTTCTAGCTGATTTGTCGGTCCAACACCTCACTTCTTCAGGGTGGGAGTCTGGAAGCATCTGCATCCTGAGGCAGAGACATCACTCAGAGACGAGAGCATGGCTCCTGCTGGGGTTCAGGGTCATCCTGTGTCTTGATGCCACAGAGAAACATCCAGGCCTCGACTTCACTGAAGACACAGGTCGTGTTGGCGTGACCTGCATGTAGCTACATGGCCCATTTTTGAAGGGATCTGCTGCGCAGTTTCACTCATGACAGTTTCGGTGATCGTGACCTCTCCAGGCCTTGTGTTAGTCACTCAATTGTGTCTGACTTTGCAGCCCCACAGGGTGCAGCCCGCCAGGCTCCTCTGTCCAAGGGATTCTCTGGGCAAGAATACCGGAGTGGGTTGCCATGCCCTCCTCCAGGGGATCTTCCCGACCCAGGGATCAAACCCTGGTCTCCTGCATTGCAGGAAGATTCTTTACCATTTGAGCTACAGGGAAGTTCTTGAGACATGGTAAAAATAACTTAATGGGAAAAGTTGCTATGTATTATTACAATACAGTCGTTACCAAAACTTTACCCTTTGAGATTCGCTGCCCCATTGAGACAGTCCTGACCCTGAGGAGGACGGAGAACGCTGCCAGGTCAGCAGGGGTGAGCTGCTCACTCCAGGCTCTGCAGTCCTTCTCCAGACAGACCGTGGGCAGCGGTCAGGCTGAGGCTCGTGTCTGGCGGGCGGTTTGGCTTTTTGTTTTTATTTTTTCATGACAACTCGATTTGAGAACATTGATAAACCCTCGCGTCAAGGATCTCAAGACGAGCCATGGGATGTGGCTTCTGATGAGGAAACGCTTCCCGCCTGCTTCTGGAAATCTGGTGAGCTCACATTCCAGTGCAGGACTGTGTGGGGAGAGCCCTCACGGGGCGAGGAGGTGGTGCTCTGCTCCCCTCCCCTCGGGCAGCAGCCCAGCGGGCGTGGGTGCTTTGAATGCCCTGAAGTCGCTCAGTCGCTCAGGGCTGGGAGGGGCGGCTGAGCTCCCCATGGGTTCCTTGGAGGGGGTGGGTAGGTGCCCCTCGGAGACAGGCAGCCCCAAGGCCAGGGGACATGAACAGTGATGCGCGTCCTGGGAGGGCAGACTCAAGGTGGGGTGGGCAGTGCCCTGGATGCAAGCCTGCTTGCAGTGAGGCAGAACAGCCATTCCATAGGCCCCTCCTCCGCGCACCCCCTGAAGCTCAAATACTGCAGAAAAGGATATTTATGGAAGTATTAATACATTTCTCCCAGAAACATAAGCTCAGCCCAGATGAGTTTCTCTCCTAGTGCCACTGGGAGAATTGCCCCTTTGATGGACTCTGACACTGGTTGGTGATGAGACGGCTGATAAGGAAGATCCTATTAGCCCTATTGATAAGGGCTGGGTGGCCTAGCTTGAGGACATGAGACTGTTCACCAACACAGGGGCTTGTCTGGAGCAGGGTTGGACACCAGGGCCTCCTAACGGGCTGGATCAGGGCGGCCGGGGTGCAGATCAGGCCAGGACTGGCGGCTCAGTGGCCTCAGGGCAGGGGTCACAGCTGAGCCACATGAGCCCAGTCAGGTCACGTGGCCAGCTGAACCGAGAGGGTGACCGACTTGTCGGATTTGCCCAGAAGCTTCTGCTTTTCCGTGCTGGAAGCCTTCGTCCCGAGAGGCCCTCCATCTGGAAAGTGTGGACTTTGGTCGTCCGCGTATCCTGGCGGGTGTGGGCTGGGCTCCTCTGATTTTCGTGAAGAAGCCTCTCTCTTTTCCGGGTTCATGTGTCCTCAGTCGGGTCCGACTCTGTGACCCCATGGACCACAGCCCCCCAGGCTCCTCCGCCCGTGGCGTTTTCCAGGCCAGAGCACTGGAGTGGGTTGCCATTTCCTCTCCAAGGCTTCTTCCCGGCCCAGGGATGAGCTGCGCCTCCTGCTCTGTGGGCGATTCTTTACCACGGCACCACCTGTGGCGGGCTGGTCACTCGGTCGGGTCTGACTCTTGCGACCCCACGGCCTGTAGCCTGCCAGTCTCCTCTGTCCGTGGAAAGCCCCTGTTGGTATGGTTGGCTGCGGATGAAGGTTCATGAGGGAACTGCTCTCTCAGCTCCCATAAATTACTGTTACTTACACAGAGCTCAGGCTTTGGGTCTGGGGGCAGAAGCTCTGCCCGAGGGGAGCTTATGCAGGTCCCAGGGCAAGCCTCTCAGGTCAGCACTGGGGAGGGCAGTGGGAGGCGGGGAGAAGAGGGGTCTCCATGGGCCAGGCCCAGGCAGGTTCCTGGGATGCCGGCACTGGGACGGCTGCAGCTTGACCGACTGATCAGCAGTTTAGATGCAGATTCCCTTCTGCTCCCGGGAGACAGGATGCAGTCAGAATCAGTGCAGTGTGAATGGAGAGGTGACGAGGACCTTCTGGACTCGGAACTCCGCTCAGCGTTGTGCGGAGGCCCGGGGGCCCGGGAGCTCGGGGGAGAGTGGATGCAATCGTATGTGTGGCTGACCCCCTTGCTGTTCACCTGCAGTTGTCCAGCATTGTTTATAAGCCGCTATACCCCAATACAAAGCAAAAAGGTGTTGTTGTTGTTGTTTTTTTAAAGCAGTGCAATGTGGCTCAGAGGGAAACTCACGAATCCCAGCCGAGGTACCTGAGTCGTGCCCTGGAATGGAGAGCCAGCAAGGGCAGAAACTCTCCTGGTGTGTTTACAAAGAGCCTGAGAACATTCTGTCTTCAAGGAATTACTCTTCAGATTCTTTTATAGTTCATTAAAGAGCAGGAGAGTACGAAAAAATTTCACCTGAAATTGAAGTGCCCGATGAGTGGGATAAATGTTTGGCTTTATTTTGGCGGCGTTGAGAGATGCCTTTGATTTCCACTGCTGGCTAATCTTTTCCTTTTCCTGAGTGCAGGTACTCGATTATAAATTAACAAGGGAAGGGAAAGCAACGGTGGGGTGTTAATTGCGTATAATTACTCGAGATGCCGAAGTATTTTACAATTGAGATAATTTGCCTGAAAGTGTTGGTATTTAGCAAAGAGAATTGATGGTAATTCCCCGATTTTCCCCAACTGCCTGGTAATCTTTGTAACAGGAAGTAGCAGCACGGTGAGAATTCTGAACTGAAACAAAGCCATACATGAAAGTGCTTAAAATGTGTCTATTTGTCTTTGTTTCGGTAGGAATCCAAAACAAAGTCACCTGATTGAGGATCAATAGACGAGTGAGTGAGGGGAGACCCGCGTTTCTTTGAAGACGGCAGAGGCGGGGAAATAATCCGCTCAAACAAGGGAGCCCTTTAATTCACAGGCCCCAGCACGGAAAGCCGTTGTGAAGTGGGATTTGCTGGGTTTCGGGTTTTAATTTGAACCGTACAAGCAGGTGCAGCGGTGGAGGCCGCCACTGTCGCCACCGCCGGCAAGTGAAATTCACGTTAATCCGTCTCTCTGGGTGTGATCGCTTTTCTGCAGAAGCACCCCCGGCCCCCGCCCCCTTTCACTCGGTTCTTCTCTGCAGCTTCTCTTACCTGGGGACGTGGTTTCCTAAGAGGGGAGAATAAAACAAGCAGAGGCAAGTTCAGTTATAAATTTGCTAAACAAAACTGCATCCACAGAAATTTTCCCTTTAACCGTAAAGCGACGCAGACGGTAGGCACGTTCCAGGAGTGGCCACCGTGGAAGGTGCCTGTTACCAACACAAAGGCCCTGGCTGAGAGGCTGTGCCCACCCAGGGGGCCAGAGCCCCGTCTGTGCCCAGCCCAGGGCGCGTGTAAGGGCCTTCCCTCCTGGACCAGGCTCACCGCACCCTCTCGGTCCTGACCTGGGAGCGCAGCCGACTCGGAGCTCAGAGTCTGCGCTGGTCCTTGTGGGAACGGGTGACGCTGCTCCCCGCTCCAGCGTCCTCCCTGCGGCATCTGGACCCTCTGTGCTTCCAGCTGAGAGGCACAGAATAGGAGTGACTGAGGCAGGGTCCCCAAGCTCCGGGACCCCCCAGCATTCCCTTTCAACATCCACACTGACATTCCCAGATGCTGACCCACAGCCAGGCATGGCCGGGTCCAGGGTAGGCAGAGGGCGCGGGGGCCTGGAGCGCAGAATGCAGCAAGGACCACACCCAGCAGAGCTTCAGGGGTGACGAGGCCGCGGCTGCGTGCAGCCCCCGGGCTCAGCTGACTCCCCTCCCCTCACCGGGGGCTTCTCAGAGGCCGGGCCGGTGCGCCCGCTGTGGTTATGAGCGGTCAGCCGCGCTGGTGACCGTGAAGGACTTTCTGGTTGGAGAGCCACGTGCGGAGGCTCAGAGGACGGTGGAGGTGGCTGGCACGTGAGAACTAGCTGGGGGGTCTGTCCCCAAGAGAGGTGAGCCCGGGGTGGTAGGAGAGATGGCTGCCGATGGCAAGGCCACCCCGCATCCCGAGGGCTGGAAGGAGCTCTGAGCCCATCTCAGCCCCGAGTGGGTGTGGGGAGGGAGAGGGGAGGAGTGTCTAGCTTCTATCAGGGAGACAGAGATGGCTCAGGAGAGACAGGGCTGGGGCCTTTCCTGGAGGAGGTAAGAGCTCGGTCTGATCGGAGATGCAGAGAGGACAGGACCCAGGTGCTTTTCTCTTACTTTTGTTCATTCCTAACTCTGTGAGCTTGGGCAGGTTACTTCTGTCTCTTTAGAACCATGACTTTATTTTTAAACAGAAATCAAAAGGCAGCCTTTGCTCAGGTCTGGGACTTGACTGACATACTCTCTTGCTGTTGTCCGCCTCTTTGTGACCCCGTGGACTGCAGCCCGCCAGGCCGCCCTGTCCATCACCAACGCCCAGAGTCCACCCAAACCCATGTCCATTGAGTTGGTGATGCCATCCACCGTCTCATACCCTGCTTCCCCTTCTCCTCTTGCCTTCAATCTTCCCCAGCATCAGGGTCTTTTCCAATGAGTCAGCTCTTCCCATCAGGGGGCCAAAGTACTGGAGCTTCAGCGTCAGCATCAGCCCTTCCAGTGAATATTCAGGGTTGATTTCTTTCAGGATGGACTGATTTGATCTCCTTTCTGTCGAAGGAACTCTCGGGAGTCTTCTCCAGCACCACAGTTGGAAAGCGTCAATTCTTTGGCGCTCAGCTTTCTTTATAGTCCAACTCTCACATCCACACATTACTGCTGGAGAAACCATGGCTTTGACTAGATGGACCTTTGTCAGCAAATTGATGTCTCTGGCTTACATTGTCTAATGAAAGCAGAGTATTTTTTTTTCTTCTTCTTCTCCTATTGTTTCTTCTACCAGGTAGAGAGACAGCTCTGGGAAGTCTCAGGAGAAGGGTGGCAGCAAGAAAGTTTGACCTGATGGGTCAGTAAAACAGGACATCAGATGAGATGCTACCCTGTTTCTTGGTTCCTAGAATAACCCTGAGCTGGGCTGTGTTGTACTCAGCCGTGTCTGACTCTTTGCAACCCCATGGACTGAATCCCACCAGGCTCCTCTGTCCATAGGATTCTCCAGGCAAGAATACTAAAGTGGGTTGCCATTTTTGCTTAACTTTCGCCCCAAAACAGCGCAAAGTACTTCTCACCCTTTTATCCTTTTCTTGTTCACAGCACCTCTCAAGATTTTTTTTTTCAACCCTAATTTAAAGTCCAAGGGTCTCATGGCTAATCTGAGAAAAATCCAAGATTTAAACTCAGGTGCGCTGATGCCAGAGTTGAATCTGAAAATCGCGATTCGTTGGTAAGCAGTTCAGTGTTCCCGAAGATGCCAGTGTGCCTGTATCTCGGGATGCATTTCAGGGTTATCACATCGACTGTGACAGCTCGGTGTTTCAGTTCACAGCACCTCTCAAGATTTTTTTTTTCAACCCTAATTTAAAGTCCAAGGGTCTCATGGCTAATCTGAGAAAAATCCAAGATTTAAACTCAGGTGCGCTGATGCCAGAGTTGAATCTGAAAATCGCGATTCGTTGGTAAGCAGTTCAGTGTTCCCGAAGATGCCAGTGTGCCTGTATCTCGGGATGCATTTCAGGGTTATCACATCGACTGTGACAGCTCGGTGTTTCCTCTCGAGCCTGGTGCTCACTGCGGGCCCCTCTCTTCATCTGCCCCTTGCCCCAGGCAGCAGAGCTTGGGGACCACTGAGCATGGTTTTAGACAAGCATCTGTGTCCTTGGTTGGTTGCTGTGGAGCTCTGTCTCCAGGTCTCTTAGCTCAGCGGCTAAGCTGGGGTCCCCTGAGTAGACGACTGCCTTGTCATCCTGGTTGAGCTTTGCCCAGGCGGCTTTAAACTGTGACCATTTTCAACCAGTGCTTCGTGAACGACCAGCCGAGCGCTGGTTGCCCTGTTGCTTTCTGCAGGCTCTTTGATGAGTTTCCTTGACATGGAAACGAGCTTTGCTGGGCCGCCCATTGTGGTGTCTCCTCGCTCCTCCTGACGTCAGCGCTGAGGTTTTGCCCCCTGTCCCTGCACACCGGGAACTGAAAATGTCACGCCTGCCTCAGCTCACCTGGCCGCCCCTCATTTTGGACACTGACCCTGAAACCTCTTCCTTGGAGGTGCTGGGCTTGGGCTTGATACAGACTCTTCCCCTCAGGGGCCCGGAAGTGAGCGGTCATTCATTCACTGGGCTCCTGGCCAACTGTCACCCGGGGAGGTAAGGGCCTAGAGTAGCCTGGCCTCCTGGGGTTCACTGGAACGGCCCCTGGATCTCAAGCCAGGCCTCTGGTCCCACGTGCCGTTACGGGATCTCGTGTTGACCCGTTTCACCTTCCTCTCTGTCTCTACCGCTTGACGCTCTCGTCTGAGGCTAATGAGACTGTGCTGCATTTGGTTGCTGTTCAGTTGCCAGGTCGTGTCCGACTCTTTGTGACCCAGTGAACTGCAGCACGCCAGGCGTCCCTGTCCTTCACCAACTCCTGGAGTTGTTCAAACTCGTGTCCATCCAGTCGGTGATGCCATCCAGCCGTCTCATCGTCTGTCGACCCCTCGCCCCTTCTGCTCTCGCCCTGAGCTTTCCCTCAGTGCTGAGATCCTTAAATGGAATTGCTCTGGGGGCCCGAGTGGCTTCCTCTCCTGCTCACAAGGGCTGGCTTTCTTCTTCCACCACTGGGCTTTGCATTTCAACCTCTCTGGGTGTCTCCTGCAAGAACGCAGTATTTCTCTGGAGCCTGCAAGCTGACTCCCTATTTCTCTAATTTTTTTTTTTTTTTTGAATCTTTCCCCTTAGTGCTGTTAAACATTCTCTTGCTAGTTTGAAGCCTGTCCTTTCGAAACTCACTGTGTTTGTCAGTTCCCTCGGGAGAATCCCCAAGCACTAAACTATCAAACCTGATTGTGCATCAGCCACTGATCCGAGGGGGACCCAATGTCCATTTCCTGGTTTGGAGGGTCTGAATGCCCTGTGAATAGTTAAGTTATGCATTTCCTCTAAGTCGAATAAAATGGGTTGTTTTCTTAGTATGCTTGTGAACACAGGGGTGGATTCTTTCCAGATTGGCTGATGATCAACCAGGAAAATGCATGAAAGGAGCTGCAGGCTCCCCACCCCTCCTTTCTCTCCAGGGGCCACATACCCTGGCGTCTGTAAGGAGGCTGGGCTGTGTGTGCAGACCCTGGGCCAGCCCCCGAGGCGCTGAGCTCCAGTGAAAGGCAAGCTGCCTGAAGAGAGCGTGGTGCCCTTCCACCCGGCAGGCACCTCTGCTGCCCCCCCACTCCCACGGGCATCCTCCTGTGGCAACCCTGACGAACGAGGCGGGCTGGAGGTCCATCTGTGCACCACCCCTGGTTCCCGACCCTCCGAATGGGCAGAGGGACCCCTATAGGACTGTGTACAATCTAGCTTCTAAATCACGGTTCTCGGTTCCAGAGTTCCTACTGAGTACAGAGGAAAGACTTTTATCCTTTCCCCCGCTAAACATTCAGCCTTCCCAACGTCTGAACCGTTTGGGGAATCTAGGACTGAAGACTGTTAAAAGGGCTAAGAATTCCCGATCCCTGAGAGGCAGGTGTCGCTGGAAACCTGAATTCTGCCTCGGCGGCTGTTTGCCACCTCTCCTCCGGTCCCCTCTCCTTTGATTTAATATCGTGAGAGTCAGCCTGGCCCTGTTTTCCTGCCTCCTAGAATATCCAGGCTGTCCCGTCTTCCACTGGTTTTTATTCCTTTTTTATTTTCCCATGGTGATGTGCTTTGTGGAGAAGCTCAGGAGGTTGATTTTAGCAAGCATGTACATTCAAGTCCGGTTTGATCAGAAGAATCACAAGCCTTGGGGGACTCAAAAAAATCTTATATCTGTTAACAGGCCTAGAACTCCATCACGGTTTTACGGACCCACTGATTTCTTTTCTCAATCCTTACAAAAAACATGAGCTTCGACCCAGTATTTAAAGAAGAGAGTCTTTATCACAATTCAAATGTCTCTCTTCTCGCCAAGTGGTCGCTGGCATCCGCAGGGACAGGGTTATCATCTAGGCCTGGCTGACGCTGGTCCAGATGCCCACGTGCTCCGCCCTTGGTGTCGGTAAAGAGAAGACCCAGGGCGCTGTGCCAACAAAACCCAGCCCTCATGCGACGCAGCTTGCATCAGTGACTCCGGGTGGGAGCTTTGCCACGGGAATTTTCTGAGGTTGCACACTCTTTCCATCCCACAAAGTCTCTCTTTTCCCCCAAATAGTGGCGTCCCATTTTCCAGACAAACGGCACCACAGCATCCTTTGGGGTGGGCAGGGCATTCACAGGGCTCAGGGGAAACTGAAATTCTGGTGACCCTGGCCCCAAAATTACAAAGAATTTCAAGATGGCAACAGATTGGCATGAAACCAAGTGTGAGGCCCTCTGAGGGACGGGTCCCCTGGGAAACTGAGCACCATGTCCCCGAAGCTGGCCACTGCGGTGGGTCTCACTGTTCAGGCAAAGCTGAGGCACCCTTCCAGCCAGAAGGACTGTGCCCCCTGCAGCCCCAGCGTCTGTATGTGTGTCTTTACCATGCAGCACAGGCTACGTCCTCACCAAGGCGTCAGCCCCGATCCTGTGGCCCCCAGCTCTGGAGACCCTCCACCCCACAGCTGTAGGAAGCGTGAGCAGTCATTCAGCCGTGTCCGACTCTGCGACCTGTAGCCTCCAGCCTCCTCTGTCCATGGGATTCCTCAGGCAAGAATGCTGGAGTGGGTAGCCATGCCCTCCTCCAGGGGATCATCCCAACCCAGGGGCCGAACCCAGGACTCCTGCATCTCCTGCATTGCAGGTGGATGCTTTACCCACTGAGCCACCAGGGAAGCCCGGCTGTAGGTAAACTAAACACCAAATTCAGACCTGGTTCTTGGGATCTGCAACGCCCCGAGGACCACGTGCTTGTCCGTCCTTGTAGCTTCAGACAACTTCAACCGTAACAGCCGTCTTCACACCCCGGGGAGACAAGGCCAGGGTTGACCAAACCTGCCGGCAGGGAGGCGTTCGGTGGAGCCTCCACTGGGGTTCGTCTGCCCGTCAGTGTCTCCACAGGCACGAGGCTGCCTGTCCCCTCCCCGTCTCATCCACAGACGGCCTGTTTATTCACGTGGCAGACTTTTTCATCTGGATGAGTTTCTGGTTCAGGATGAAGACAGGAGGAAGGCCCTGCCTAGCCCCAGGCCGGCCCTGCCATGCCACGCAGCCTGGCCCCGTTTCACAGGTGGGGCAGGAGCACCGAGTGGACAAGTGAATGGCCGGACCCACCGTAGCCCCCAGAAGGCAAGGGGGCCAGCCTGGGAACCTGCACTGTCCCCCTGACGGGGCCCTTATCGCCATGAAATGACTGCTCGTCCTCCCTCCATAACTAGGCAAGCTCCACCTGAGCGGGGCTTCCCTGAACACTGCGGAGTGCAGGAGGGGGAAGGCAAGTGTCCACGCAGCTCTAGCTCCAGGGCTAGCTGGCCGGATGGACAGACGGTGACGGGCACCACAGCCTTGCCCTGCAGGAGGGCTGCAGTTCAGGGGCCCCATGCTCAGCCTCCCAAGCTCTGGAAGGAGTGTATCCATGTGATCACCTGCCTTTGAACCACACCTGGTTCAGTCCGCCCCTCCAGCATCCTGTCCCACTCTGCTCCTCGTGTTGGCGGTGTTTGGACGACCCCGGGCATTTGAGAACATGTTGGGCTCCTCTCTGCAGGGGTGAATCCCCCTGGCTTGCAGTCTCTCCACGTCCTTAGGTCTGCACGTGACCCAGACCCCCGGAACCCTGAATGTGCTCCGATGCGCTGATGTGCAGTGAGTGAGCAGGTGAAGGGTGTGTGTCCAGAGGAGAACGTGTCCAAGCAGGACAGACGCTGGGAGAAGCAGCCGTGAGGACAGGAGTCTATCCTGTGGCCGGGTGAGATGGGAGCTGACGTGCTGGTCTTGGCAGCCGTGGGTCAGGACTGGGAGGCCCACACTCCACTTAGAGGCATCTCCCTTTGTGAGTGCTAAGTCCCTCCAGTCGTGTCTGACTCTTTGCAGCCCCATGGCCTGTAACCCTTCAGGCTCCTCGCCCATGGGATTCTCTAGGCGAGAATGCTGGAGTGGGTTGCCATGCCCTCCAGGGGTTCTTCCTGACCCAGGGATCGAACCATCGTCTCTTACGACTGCTGCGTTGGCAGGCAGGGTCTTTATCACTAGAGCCACCTGGGAAGCTCGGTGCATCTAGGAGGCTTGTAAAGCCTTTGGACCTCTGTGAAAAGTTGCCTGCCGCAATAGGTGGGGTGGTTTAGAATGAGGACACTGGGGCTGGTCGCAGGAAGAGGATGAAGGGCTGGATGGGAGACGGGACCCAGGAACTGATGGGAGTTCAGGGGGAAGCTACCTGGGGACTCCTGTGTCTTCAGTGAGAAGCATGTCTACCCTGCCCCACTCCCTCAACTCACGAGAATGAACTGAAGTGCTGATGAACTCACAGGAATTAACAGAAGTCCAACCCCCAGTGTGGCGGTGTCTGGAGGGAGGCCTCTGGGCACTGGTGGGCTTCCAAGCCATCATGAGGGTGGGGCACCATCATGGGATCAGTGCCCTTCTAAGGAGAGGCGGGAGCACCCTCCCCAGCATGAGGGTGCTGTCTGTGGGAGAGCCCTCCGCAGGACCCGAGCATGCCTGCCCCTTGGCCTTGGATGTCCAGCCTCCAGAGCCCTGAGGGAGGGGCGACTCGGGTTCTGTGGTCACGGCCTAACCTGCTTGAGCAGCGGAGGGCAGGCTGAGTGCAGAGTGGCTGTGGGCGCTTTCAGAGACCAGGGATGTTTCTGAGCACGTGTGAGCCCGGGAGCTGGCTGCTGAGGTGGCACACAGGCCTGAGATACAGACGCCAGACTGGGTGTGGAGTGAGGGAGGGGGCAGAGAAATTCCAGGAGAAGACCCTCCAGACCCTTAGCCCTTGACTGTGAAACCTGGATCCTCTCCAGACTGGAGCAAAGGCAAAAAGCCTGGGAGGAGGGGCAGACGTCGTGGGCGGGTGAGATGGCGGGGTGGCCAGCGGGTGGGTCCAGCTGTGGGGAAGGGGTGGTAGATGGGAGGGTGGGGAGCCAGCAGGTCTGAGGGGCAGGAAGGGTGGCCAGCGCCTGGTCTCCTGTGTGCTGTGTCCCCCCCTCCCCTGGGGCACCCCGGCCACTCCAAGAGGGGGTCCACCTTTCTGGACAACCACCCTCGGAGCCCAGAGGCGATGCAGAGTTTGCCCAGCGCCCTGCAGATATTCACCAGTCCACTCAGGGGGGCCCGGACATCCCACCCCTGCCCTGACTGCTTCCTGCCTCTAAGGAGAGAGCACGGCCGCTCCCTGCAAGCTCCCTCCCCGCCTCAGCCTCCCCTCCTGTGAAGGGGGCTGAGTGCGGGGTCCTGCTCTGCTGGGTCGGGGGTGTCAGGAGTAAGGTTGGACCCTCAGGACCCAGCTGGTCTTCAGAGGGCTGTTCCTGTCGCCAGCGCTCCCCTGGAGCACTGTGGGCTGGGTCTGGGTGGAGGGGTGGGGGGGTAGGGGGGTCTGTAAGCGTTGGTATGAATGAAAGGGAGAGAGTTTCTCCAGGGAATACTGACCATGAGCCTGCTCAGATCAGACATGTGAGCAGGAGGGCCCCTTAGGGGTTGTGAGTGAGGGGGCTGGGGGGATGCAAACCCCCCAGGACAGCTGAGAGGGTGATTTCAGGGAAAGGAAGGCATCAGGTATGGTCGCGCTCACGTGTGGCTTCAGGAAGACAGGCCGGTGACTGCATGTGCAGGCTTTCAGCCCAACCCTCATCCGCCCTCCCCACCATCTGCCTGGAACCTGGGCCGCTGAGGAGGGCATACTTCCTAGCGGAACGTTTTTCCAGCACCTTCTCGTGGCTGCGTCCTTCTGCTCCGAGGGCCGGATAAAGGCAAGTGAGGGTGTGACAGCAGGTTACGAACAAGTCACCTCGTCCTGAGGACGCTGGTGGAGCAGCTGTCACCTGCGGGTGCTGGCCGGGACTCCCGAGAGCCTTGGAGTTTGTCAGACTGTTCTGGCGCCCGCCACGCCGCTCTCGTAGCTCGAGTTTGAGCAACACTTAGTTTCCAGGCTTGGGCCTCTGATAATCGAGCAGATCAGACCGTGGGTGCAGAAATCCAGGATTCCAGATTCTTCTGCTAAGGAGACGGAGGGATGGAGTGGGTGCGAGGCTGGGACTGTCCAGTCCCATGGTTGGAGCATTGGGGTCTGTCCCTGACCGCAGGGGATGGTTGCCTTCACACTTGCTGATGCCTGAAGATGGGGTCCTGGGCTGTCTATCTCCCCAAGGAGCTGGGGGGCTGCCCAGCATCCCTGGCCGGGTTTGCAGGGAGACAGTCCATCAAGAGCAGGCGGGAGGAAAGAGATGATTGTGACGTGGAAAAATAAAAAAATAATAATAAAATGTTATTTATCACAGCTCTAGTGTCAGTAACCTGTTATTTTTATTGTTCTTCAGGATAATGGGATTTATTAAGGCCATTTATCCTCGAGTCACATGGAAAATGCACGTATGACTGTGAGGAGGCAGGCCTGAGTATCCGGAACGCACGAGACCCAGAAAATGGGTTGCAGAGCTCCTTTTCAAGTGAAGCTGTCTTTTAAACTCGAAAGCGCTGCCCTTCCAAGAGAGCCCAGACTGCTCCTGTGATGTGGCCGCGCGGCAGGGGCAGGAACTAAAACCTCAATTTGGGAAAATGCGAAAATTACACGACCTTGCTGAAATCCCAGACGCAAGATAAAATGAAAACAGCTGCGGCTGCGCAAGCCCGGGTGGACCGAGGGGCCGTTTATCCTGAGAGTCGAGGGGAGAATTACCTGCCGTCTTGCTCGGCACGCGCCTGGGGAGGGGATGGGGCCCACGCTCCGTGCGCCAGCCCCTGGACTAGGGGCCCAAGGGGAGCCTGGACGACTGCAGGGGGTGCGGAGCCGACCCCCGGAAGCAGGATGCAGGTGGGGGTTCCCGCGGGAGAGCGCACCTAATCCCAGGCCTGGGGGACCCCAGTGCCCCACGATACGAGAGTCTGGCTTAGCCTCCTGGCTGCAGCCTCGCAGGACGGGATGCACTCTGCTAGCAGCTCAGGCAGCTCAGAATCCCTGAAAGGTTTCCTTGGATGATAAACGGGTCGGCCCACACCCGCCTGCCTCGAACACACACTGGAGTCAGACAGAAACGCAAAACCTGAATCTCCACGTGTCTTCCGGATCCAGGGCGAGTCTGCCCCATTCCACCCTGTTTGGAGCTTCCCAGGGCACGCATCGGCAGGGACGCCTGGGGGCAGGGACACCCCGGTGATGAGATTCGGGGGGACACAGGCAGATGCCAGGCAGTTTCGGCTCTTGGACGGTTTGAGGACACCAGAGTTCTCCTGCAGATAAACCTCAAATCTCTCCGCGCCGAGACGGGAGGGACTTCCTGGAGCCCCTCTGGATGAACCCGTGGGGCTGCGTCTCCTCCCAGGAGAGCCTGTCAAGTTGTCGGGAGTGGCCACTCTGCAGCCCAAGGCGTCTTGGCTGGGGAGTTGGGGCGGGGGCTGTACTAGCCCCAGTTATAAGAAAAACACTGTCTGAGAGAAAAGGCAAGAGGAACAGGACTGGGCTCACTTTAATTAAATCGGACACAAAGTTACTCTGCATCCAGGGAAGCAGAAGCCCGTTACGTGGTGTGCAACTCAACCCAAAGGCCAGGCCTCCAACATGAGAGGAGACCACAGTCCCGACGTCCAGCCTGGGGTTGCCCGACCTGTTCCTTCAGGCTGTCCACATGGATGGAGAGCCTGGACTCCAAACCGGCTGCTTTCCAGGATCCCAGTGCCTCCAGCTCCCCTTTCTTTACTTGGAGGGTGCTCCCAGGAGTGACTCCCTTTCTGCAGGAGCACCGTCCAGGGTGCAGAGTAGAAAGATCTGGGGTCCTGCCCCCCCACCTGCCTGTCCCCAAGAGCCTAGAAGCTGGTTCTGCGGGAGGTGGGAGTGTGGACCGGAGCCTGGAGGGAGGTGGTGAGCGCGGGGCAGCGCCGTGACAGCATCTGCCGTCAGCTTTAGAGACGTGCCAAAATAAGAGAGTCTATCTTCTTTTCTGCTGGAGGTCGGAGGAGGCAGTCACAGTTTCTGAAAGTCCCAATGAAAGTTGAAGTTTCCCAGAAATGTGCACAATTGTGTACACAGAAAATGCACACGATTCCACACTAGCCCTCTGCGTGCAGTTCCGGGAGCACCCTAATCTCCCGCCGCCCGTGGTGAGGCAGGTGGGCTGGGGTGCAGGCTTCCTCTGCAGCACACACCCACCGCCCTCATCAGCCCTGGGACGCAGGGCCTCGTCTCACAGGCTCTGCGGTCAGAGGTCAGAGTTTTGAGCCGGGGAAAGGCTGGCCTCAGGAGGACCCGGGGCTCACGTACAGGACCATGTGGGGAGAGCAGGGGAGGCCTGAGAGGGGAGGGGGCTTGCCAGTGGTGCCCATGATGGTCTCACTTGGAAGCTGCCTGGGGAGAGGCGGGTGCAGGCGGAGCCTTTGGAGTTCCAAGTTCAGGACCCACCCTGGGAAGTCTGCCCCGCCCCCACCCCCGGCTTCCAACCACCCTGGACTCCCCAGGTTGCTGCCTGGCTCACCAGCCTGCAGGGGGGCTCTGGGCCACACTCTCTCCCGCTGGCTGCTTTCCAGAGCAGCCCCTGAGTCAAGGGACCCAATCCAGGCGGGAGGGTCTCTGCTCGGCCCAAATGGTCCACAAGGTGGGAGGCACGTGGGGGTCTTAGAGGTCACGGTTCCCGATGCTGAGATAAGCAGCATGGAGCACCCGCTCCAGACGTGGTGTCTTGGTGAGAAACCTTCAGAGTCTCCTAGGATCAACCCTGGTTTCTGGTTTCGATAAAGGACCTTCCCACTGACCCTACAGACATAAGCTGGAGCAAACTCTGGGAGAGGCCAAAGGACAGGGAAGCCTGGCGTGCTGCAGTCCGTGGGGCCGCAGAGTCGGACACGACTGAGCAACGGGAAGAAGGCACGTGATGGTCGTGTGCGGACGTGTTTACGCAGGACTTCACCCCTTCATGTACCTGGCACTCAGAATTCCCAGACTGTCCCCGCCACGCCCAAGACTGCTCCCTTGCGGGGTGCCCAGGACCAGAAACTGGATGGATTTTGTCCCGCGGCTGGGTTGTCATATGAAGAGAGGAGGGTTGGCAGGTGGGCCCAAGCTCAGCCACCAGCCCTCGAAAAGCCCGAGAGCCTTCTCTAGCTGGTCACTGGCCCAGCGGTCAGAGTTTTGAGCCGGAGGAGGACTGGCCTCAGGAGGAGTCCGCGGCTGACCTGGAGGGCTGGGTGCAGGTGGCCCGGGAGCCGCCCCCAGCACCAGGGGCTTTGGCTCTGTGGCCACAGGCACTGAATCCTGCCTGTGTGCAGGCTGTGCTGGGAAGGACGTGCTCACCGGAGCCCCCAGTAGGGAAGCCAGCCGCCCACACCTTGACCGCAGCCCAGAGTCTGGCTGGTGCCGGTCGGCGATGCTCTGAGCTTCAGGTGGCTGTTTATGCGGCCCCAGAAAACCGCTGCACCCCGTGATCATGGCAGCAGGTCCTGTTTGCCTGCAGAGCACGGTGGGTGGTAGTGTGTACAGAACTCAGGGACAGATCCTACGCCCCTGTCCCTCTGTGAGCAGCTCTGGGGCTCAGCGCCCTCCTGGCAGCACCTTTTTGGGGTTCAGCTGTCAGCACTATTCACGGGCATTGATGTGGGGGTGGAGGAACCCCTCTGGGCCCCGGTGTCCTGATCCACAAAAAGGGACAGCGACAGGGTTGCGGGATGGACTGTCTGTGGAAAGGGTTATAGGGCAAGACTTTCCTGAGTATTCTCTGCCTTTGCTCTTCTAGAAGTTTAAAAACAATTTTTCAAGTAATTGAAAAATTAGGCTATTTTCTGTGAGGCTAAAATCTAATTTATAGACTAGTTTGGACATCTTTCTAATACCGAGGATTTTTATCCAGAAAAATGAGAATCTCCCTAATGACTTAGCTGATCTTGGGAAATCCCATGGACAGAGGAGCCCGGCGGGCTACAGTCCGTGGTGTCGCAGAGTCGGACACGACTGAGCGACTGGACCGTACCTCCTTTCCTGTCTCTAACATTTGCCTGTATTTTGCAGTTTTGTCATTAACTGGGGCTGGGATCTTTAACCCTTTTTATCTAATTATTGATGGCCAACAGAAGATTGTATTTTTACGCATGTATTTAGAGCTTGAACTTTCTTATGAATTCTAATCTTTTTTTTCCTTTGACTTCTTGAATTTTTCCTGATATCTTAACATCAGAAATAAACATGTTTGGCCAATTATTGGCAATGCAGTAGGTTTATGTGTATTTCATGTCTCAGGTGGGGTGATTATGTAATTTATCAGTGAACTCAGAACACTTTTGAGATCGAAGCGGGTGGAATCCCTTACACAGGAGCGGCACGTGTCACCAGCACAGCCCTGGAGTGGGCATGTGTGGCCCGGTGCTCTCCCGGGTGGGCAGTGACGATGGTGGCCTGGGGCCATCAGATCAGATGTTTTCTGGTTTATGTCCACAGGGCTGCATGTGTGATGAGACACTGATCAAACAGCCACACACTCAAGCATCACACACATGTGCATATACCAGGACACACACGCATACATGTGCATACACACCACACACACAGGGGCATAGAGACAGACACACGTGCACATATGCACACACACAGAGGGACACACACAGGCACACAGACACACACACAGGGCCACAGGGACAGGCATGAGTGCACATATGTGCACACACATACAGAGGGACACACACACGCACAGGGAGACACACACAGGCACACAGACACACGCACAGAGGGTACATACACACACAGGGAGACACACACACACAGGCACACAGACACACGCACAGGGGCACACACACACACACAGAGGGACACACACACACAGAGGGAGACACACACAGGCACAGACACACGCACAGGGGCACACACACATACAGAGGGACACACACACACAGAGGGAGACACACACAGGCACACAGACACACAGACACACGCACAGGGCACAGGGACAGACACACGTGCACATATGTACACCTGTCTCTTATACACATCTGAGGTCAGAGTTTTGAGCCGGGGAAAGGCTGGCCTCAGGAGGACCCGGGGCTCACGTACAGGACCATGTGGGGAGAGCAGGGGAGGCCTGAGAGGGGAGGGGGCTTGCCAGTGGTGCCCATGATGGTCTCACTTGGAAGCTGCCTGGGGAGAGGCGGGTGCAGGCGGAGCCTTTGGAGTTCCAAGTTCAGGACCCACCCTGGGAAGTCTGCCCCGCCCCCAACACACACACAGAGGGAGACACACACAGGCACACAGACACACAGACACACGCACAGGGCACAGGGACAGACACACGTGCACATATGTACACACACACACAGAGGGACACACACAGGCACACAGACACACGCACAGAGGGTACATACACACACAGGGAGACACACACACACAGGCACACAGACACACGCACAGGGGCACACACACACACAGAGGGACACACACACACAGAGGGAGACACACACAGGCACAAAGACACACGCACAGGGGCACACACACATACAGAGGGACACACACACACAGAGGGAGACACACACAGGCACACAGACACACAGACACACGCACAGGGCACAGGGACAGACACACGTGCACATATGCACACACACACACAGAGGGACACACACAGGCACACAGACACATGCAGGCACACATAAAGATACAGAGGTAGGTACACGGATGACATTAAAGAACTGTCTTCTAACGTTTTAATGTTTTCAAAAAAGATTTTTAAATTCAGCAGTGTTTGTAGAATGTTATCACTGTTTCCACACAGCTTCTTCCTTTCACTCTAGGCTCAGACCCTTTTTGCATCCCTGAAATAAATCCGCCCTGGGCACAGCATGATGTTCTTAAAGCTCGGGTTGGTTAGGTTGCTAATACTGTTCTCAGAGTGTGTGTATCTTGTTCTTAAGGAAAGGTGATGAAGAGGTGGGTGTGGGTGAGTTCTCTGTGTGTGGATGTGCTGTGTAAAGGTGCGTATGTGTGTGTGTACATGTGTGTGTGTGTGCTCATGCATGTGTGTATGCTGTGTGTGCACAGGCGTCTGTGTGTGGATGTGTATGGATGTGCTGTGTGAAGGTGTGTGGACTGCTCTGTGTGTGTGTATGTGTGTGGGTGTGCAGGTGTGTGTGTGTGCTGTGTGTGGACGTGCTCTGTACAGGTGTGTGTGTGGGGCATGGTTGTGTGTGTGTGCAGGTGTCTGTGTGTGGATGTGTGTGTATGTGTGTGCTCTGTGCGTGTGTATGTGTGTGGGTGTGCAGGTGTGTGTGTGCTGTGTGTGGACGTGCTCTGTGCCGGTGTGGGGGGGCATGGTCATGTGTGTGTGTGTGTGTGTGTGTGTGCTCTATGTGTGTGCAGGTGTCTGTGTGTGGATGTGTGCGTGTGTATGTGTGTGTGCTGTGTGTGGATGTGTGCTGTGCAGGTGGGGGGGGCATGGTCGTGTGTGTGTGTGTGTGTGTGTATGTGTGTGTGCAGGCGTCTGTGTGTGGATGTGTGCGTGTGTATGTGTGTGTGCTGTGTGTGGACATACTCTGTGCAGGTGTGGAGGGGCATGGTTGTGTGTGTGTGTGCGCGCACGTGCGCGCTGTGTGCCTGTCGGCTGTCTGTGCCTTTGCTCCTGTCTGGAAGCATCAGGGGTCTTTCCCGCCGTGTGCTGAAACAGTCTGGGGTGCTGAGCAGAGCACGCGGCGCGGGTGGGTGGCCCCGGGCGTGAAGCCTCTCCCTCGCGGCTCTGACTTGTAGCCCGCGGGCAGCCTTAGGAACAGCGGCCTTGTGTTGATTCGGGGCTTTCTGGGATGCAGGTCGGGCCTGCTCCCGCGGTTCTGGAGGAGAGGTGTCCGCGGAGGCGCTCAGAGGAAGTTGGCAGCTGGCTCCAGGACCCCCGGAGGAGGAGCACCTGTGGAGGCTCCGCCCGGGTCAGCTGCGAGCACGCAGGAGGCACGGCCGCTTCCTTTCTCTTGCAAGACCCGTTCACGGCTGTGGGTGGGCCCGGGGGGACAGACCCCTCCCCGTTTACGGCTGTGGGTGGGTCCAGGGGAATAGACCCCTCCCCGTTTACGGCTGTGGGTGGGTGGGACCCCAGGTGTATATCAAGCAAAGCCTTTCCTCCCAGCTGTCCTGCAGAGCCTGGCCACACCTAGGTCTGACCTGTGACCCTGCTGAGGGTTTGGCCATCACCCAGGTTATTCCCATCTAGTCAATGCCCATTCCATGACCGCTGGTGACCCTTGGAATCCTCCACCTCCTCTGCGCCCATCATCCTGAGTGGGGGCTGGCTCCCTCACGGAGCTCCAGCAGTCTCCACCACCCACCCGTGTCTCTGTGCCGGCCGCGGGTGCACCCCACTCCATCAGCCCCATTCTCCCTGAGCAGGGCCGGGCCTGTGTGCTCTGCATTCCTGGCCCGGAGCACCGCGCCCAGCCGTGGGTAAGTACGGCTCTGGGTCCGCCTTTCTGGGGATTTGGGCAGGGCGGCCGGTGTGGGTGACACGCGCTTGGGCTGCGCCCACTACAGACCTCACCCGCTCTGCCCCCAAGGGTAGGGGCGCGACCAGGCAACAGCCCGCAGCCCCCATAACCCCGGGTCGCGACATTCGGGAGCTCGAAAACACACTCCGATTCCGGTACTGCTCTGAGGATCATTCTTTTTATTTATTTATTTTAATTGGAGGATCATTCTTATTAACTACAGAGTGGGTATATAAACTCATATACATCAACAATTTATAAACTCCGCCGATCCAGCAGTGCTTTAGGGATGTCAGAAAAAGTGCTATTTACAAGTCACACTCTAATTTATAGCGATTCACCCCCTGGGTTACTGGAATTGAATTGGAAAGGAAGAAGAGCGTTTCTAGAACCACCATTTGCATATTTATTGGCATTTATCAGCTGACGAGACACTGGCCGGTCTTTCCTGCCCCTGCCCCACCCCCACTCTGCCCAGCTCCTTGGGGATGCTCACCCACCCCCTGCCCTGTGCCGTGCGCTCGACCAGGCCCAGGGTGGACTGGAGCCTACACCTGCCCCCAGGGGCCTGCGTGTCCAGGCAGGAGGTGGGCCTTGGGAGTCCCTGTGCTGGGTGCCCCTTTGCTCTCTTCCCCTCTTAGCTGGGACCCGGTCATGTCCTGCTCCCTGCTTCCCCGGGCAAGATCACACAGGGAGTCAACAGGGCTGCCTTCTGATGGGGTGGGGGACCAGCAGGGCCTGGCCAGGCTGGACGCACTTCACGTCCTCAGAGATGTGAGTGCCCCTAAGGCCCGGGAGGACTTGGTGCCCTGCCAGCTCTCTGATGCTGCCCCCACGCCCATGTCACGGGTCAGAAAACCCCCAGAGGGCCTGCCTTTGCCCTCTCCTGTTAGTGCCCAGCCCTGGCCTGGACCCCTCTCTGAAGCCACGCGGGTTCCTCTCGTCTGATCGTGCCTCGGAATGCCTCCTGAAGTCTTGGTGGCTGGTGGGTTCAGGGAGCAGGGTGTGGCACCCTTGCTTGTGACCAGAGGCCCCCAGGTCCTCTCTGAGTGAAGCCAGAGACACTTCCCAGATGAAGGTGGTGGTGGCAGGGGTGCATGGTGAGTGATGGGGGCGGGCACTGGGGTGTTGACCTGGGCCCTCTGGCAGGCGGGCTCAGCAGCAGGTGCTGTGGTCTAGCTGGCCCCTCAGGTTGCAGCACAGGGCCCTACAGGGCCTGCGTCTCATTGCTGAAGCGGCTAAAAGGCGATGTCAGAGTGGGGTTCCCTCCAGAGCGGGCGTGTCAAGGTGGGAGCCGGGCAGCCACCCCCTGAGGGTCAGGAGGAAGGAGCCCGCTCTGAGCTGATGCTGCTGTGCCATGTCTGACCACGTGGAGGCTGGGACCCTCACATCAAGGAGGGGCGTTGGTGCGGGAGCAGGGGACCTCACGCCTCGAAGCCACAGCTTCACGTGGTCACATGTTAAGGGCTCGCGTCCAGAAGAGAAGCGTCTACACAGGTCTGCGAAACACGCACCATGCACTGAGGGGAGCCTGTCACCCCTCAGTCTCCATCCCACACACAGAGCCCTCGGTGAGCAGCGGAGAGGACGCCACCGCCCACGCTCCCAGGGAAGCCTCTTCCTCGTCCTTGGATGCCCAGAGCAAAGTGCACAGGGGCACCTCCAGCGCCCGATTTCTTGTGTCACGTTGATGTGGCCTGTCACTACGGCCCGCTGTTAGAGACAAATGCTCCTGGGCTCGGTCCCTGGGTCAGGAAGACTCCCTGGAGGAGGGCAATGCAAGCTCCTCCAGTACTCTTGCCCGGAGAATCCCATGGACCCTGGAGTCTGGTGGGCTACGGTCCATGGGGTCGCAAAGAGTCGGACACAACTGAGTGACTAGCACCGTCTTTTTCTGGTCACTAGAGAGGTGGATGAGAGTCTAGGGCCACGTAGCAAGCTGCAGGGACATACGCCCTGGGGTCGCGGATCAGTGAGGCCCCTGTTGCTGGGACAAGATCCAGAGTGGGATTTCTGTCTCAGATGTTGGGGAGTCACTGGGAATGTCTGAGCCTCATTCTACTCACTGGTGAGAAGAGAGGTTTGGGTTCAATTAATATGAACCCAAAGGGATTAATATGAATTCCCTTCCAACTGGAACCTTCCAGGACTCCAGGCGATCTGATAAAGGCTATCTACTCTCTGTGGCTTGGGGACAAGGTCCTGAGATAGAAACAGGTGGAAGCAAAGGAGAAAGGAGGCAGGCTCTGTGAGTTGGGGACTTTTCCTTCAAATACATGGAGATTAAAGTTAAAATGTATGCATTTTAATCTAATTAAGGTTCTAATTTGTTCACCCTAAGAAGCAGCTCGTTTGCTGACGAGGCACTCCCCGCCTGCCAGCCACCCCCTGGCTGGTCTCACATCCCTCCTGTCCAAGTGTTACTTTGCTTTCCAATTCACTTAAAAACATTCCCAGTGTGAACAGAGCTGGCGTGTGGACTTTTCATGGGAAGATGAAGCTGGTTTGGGAGAAAGTTTATTCTGACTTGGGGATGTCCTTGTCCCCAATCACAGCTGGTTTAGAAAGTGTTCCCAGATCTTGGATGGATCAACCAGAAATTTTATTTTTTCCGGCTATGTTATCAGTGAATTTCCTGTTTGATAGTCTAACTCAGCACCTGGGAGACGTCGATGGCAGCGTGGTCTCTGAACCCCAGGAAGATTTCCCCACTGCTCTGCAAACCAGCACCCAGGGTTGAAGTCGAGTCGCTTAAACTTTGCATAAAGATTCACCCCTTGATCCACATGGGCATTTTGACCCTTTGAGGCTCCTTCTGGGGGTGGGCAACAGCTGAACAGAGGAGAATTTGGGATTGCCTCAGTGCCTGCTCTGGAGACAGCCGCCACCCCCATGACAAGCAGGGGCTTGCGGAGCTGACAGTCTCCACTCAGGGCTCCTGCCCTCACCCCTCACCAGCTGGGCATCGAGGGAGCAGCCCGTGGCAGGGACCCACCTCACTCCTGCTTTCGGTTTCTGGGTGGCTGGCTGTGGAGATGGGCAACACCAGGCCCTCCGAGTCCAAAGTCCTTGCACAGTCTTTGCATCAGCGACTTGCCTTTAGGAGAGAGAGGAGGACTTTCTAGCATACAGAATCTGTAACGGGAACTCCAGGAGCCAGACTCTGCACCTGTAATCAGTCCCTGAAGACTTGCTTTTTAAAGAACTTCGAAATGTCTCCCTCTGGAGCCCACGCTCAGGAGTCGGTGAGCCTAACAAAGCCTGAAATGTGAGGAGCTGGACCGCGCCACGAACGGGTTAGAGGAGAAATAGACGTTCGTGTGGTTATAGCACGGTATTTAAATATTTCCCTGTGTTCTCCATCTTAGCATTGCGGGGAAAGTATATTACAAAGTACACTCGTTATGTGAATAAGCCTTTTCCTTTTTGGTAGGAAAAACCAATACAGAGAGGTTGTAGCAGCAACCATTTTCTGCCGAGTGGCTCTGGCTGGCCCATCTTTCTTTGCTTCATCTGTGCATAGAGCATTGGGTGGCCCCCCGCCCCGGGGGCCTGCTTTCTTAATATCCTATAGAAGGAGAAAGTTTATTCTGACTTGGGGATGTCCTTGTCCCCAATCACAGCTGGTTTAGAAAGTGTTCCCAGATCTTGGATGGATCAACCAGAAATTTTATTTTTTCCGGCTATGTTATCAGTGAATTTCCTGTTTGATAGTCTAACTCAGCACCTGGGAGACGTCGATGGCAGCGTGGTCTCTGAACCCCAGGAAGATTTCCCCACTGCTCTGCAAACCAGCACCCAGGGTTGAAGTCGAGTCGCTTAAACTTTGCATAAAGATTCACCCCTTGATCCACATGGGCATTTTGACCCTTTGAGGCTCCTTCTGGGGGTGGGCAACAGCTGAACAGAGGAGAATTTGGGATTGCCTCAGTGCCTGCTCTGGAGACAGCCGCCACCCCCATGACAAGCAGGGGCTTGCGGAGCTGACAGTCTCCACTCAGGGCTCCTGCCCTCACCCCTCACCAGCTGGGCATCGAGGGAGCAGCCCGTGGCAGGGACCCACCTCACTCCTGCTTTCGGTTTCTGGGTGGCTGGCTGTGGAGATGGGCAACACCAGGCCCTCCGAGTCCAAAGTCCTTGCACAGTCTTTGCATCAGCGACTTGCCTTTAGGAGAGAGAGGAGGACTTTCTAGCATACAGAATCTGTAACGGGAACTCCAGGAGCCAGACTCTGCACCTGTAATCAGTCCCTGAAGACTTGCTTTTTAAAGAACTTCGAAATGTCTCCCTCTGGAGCCCACGCTCAGGAGTCGGTGAGCCTAACAAAGCCTGAAATGTGAGGAGCTGGACCGCGCCACGAACGGGTTAGAGGAGAAATAGACGTTCGTGTGGTTATAGCACGGTATTTAAATATTTCCCTGTGTTCTCCATCTTAGCATTGCGGGGAAAGTATATTACAAAGTACACTCGTTATGTGAATAAGCCTTTTCCTTTTTGGTAGGAAAAACCAATACAGAGAGGTTGTAGCAGCAACCATTTCTGCCGAGTGGCTCTGGCTGGCCCATCTTTCTTTGCTTCATCTGTGCATAGAGCATTGGGTGGCCCCCCGCCCCGGGGGCCTGCTTTCTTAATATCCTATAGAAACAGGAAAAGAGCGGTGTCTTTCCAGCTCCTCATCCAGATTTCCTCTCATCTCGTGAATGGTCCTGAACACATCTGAGAAGCCACCGGAAAGGCCATGCTCAGACAGCACAGACGTTCCCGATCCTCATGGGAGCCACGCCCGCGCCTTCACCCAGCGGACCTGCTCTCAGGACAAAGGGCTGTAGATGCCGAGTCCCAGACGGGAACCAAACTCGGTCGTCACATCATCTCTCAGAAGATAAGCCCTCCGTCATGAGGGATCCGTTTCACTTAATCCCCACCAGGTTGGGAAACCTGTTTTGAAAATCTTTGCCACTGTTTTCTTTTTGACGGAACTTCCTCTAGTTAATTTATGTCACATGCAGAATTTGACTCCGATGGGCTGCACCCAGCCCCGTTGAGTTTTCTTTGGCACTGAGCTCAGCCCACGGTGTGATGATACTTTGATCTGGCTGGAGATAGTGTAGAGGGCCCGGGGAAGCCGAGCTGGGGATGGCAAGGTCCGAGTGCCTGCTTCACCCACCGCTGAAAAGCGCTGGAGGAGGGCACTGGGACCACAGGAATGAACCGGTTCTCACGAGAGCTGGAAGGCCTGCTGAGATGGTGAAGTAAGGGTCTCCCCAGTTCCCCAGCTCCCGCCAGCTTTATCAAGTCTTTTGGCTTCCCCTGTGGCTCAGCTGGTAAAGAATCCGCCTGCAATGCGGGAGACCTGGGTTCAGTCCCTGGGTTCGGAGGATCCCCTGGAGAAGGGAAAGGCTACCCACTCCAGTGTTGTGGTGGAGAATTCCATGGACTGTATGGTCCATGGGGTCGCCAAGAGACAGACACGACTGAGCAACTTTCACTCACTGGCTTCCTTTGGGAGAAATTGGTCAGAAATTGTCTCACTGCTCATGGAAGCAAATAGAAGTCTCCCCGAGGCATCCATCATGCAGCAGAAATGAGCAAATATTTTCCAATGAAACATAAACTCACTGCAGAATAAATACAGTTCTGGTCTCGACTCACAAAGAGCTTTATGTCAGTTCTTGCTAAAACTGGCCATGAAGGCCTGTGGAGGAAGTGGGGTGGACTCCCCCTGGTGTCGTGATGACCAGACCTGTGGCCTAGAATCCTGGCATCATCTTGCCAGGCCTCAGGAATGAGGATGTGGAGGTGGATGACCTAAGACACATCTGGCTGCTAAAAACCTCGACAGCATCCTGCTCCAGGATTTGTTATCAATCACCCTGCTCACCTTTCTGGAGTTGTGGACGATGACCCACACAGGGCCCCTGGAAGCTGTTGAACCCTGGAGGAGTCCAGCATTTTCTCGTGAATGGCCACCCATGTTGGAAGCCTCAGCACAGAGGCGGAAGCCCAAGGAGACAGGCTGGATCTTCAGGCAGGTTTCGTGGGGTGAGGGGGCAGGGACCACTCAGGGGTTGGGGGTGCTGGTAGGGCAGAGCAATCCTCCCAGACCCCAGTGTGCGCCACCACCTCTGAGGGCCCTGCCCTTCGTATCTAGAGTTCTTGGGCTTCAGTTGGTGTTTCTCAGCTTCAGCTAGATCCACACGTGGCCTTTGTGGTCCCTTGTGTGGGGGCTGCCCTGTCCATTATGAGATACTCAGCAGCGTCCATAGCTTTGCCTGGGGCTTCCCTGTGCATTGTGGGATATTCAGCAGCGTCTATGGCTTTGCCTGGGGCTTCCCTGTGCATTGTGGGATATTCAGCAGCATCCATGGCTTTGCCCGGCACTTCCCTGTGCATTGTGGGATATTCAGCAGCATCCATGGCTTTGCCCCAGGCTTTCCCAGTGACTCAGCAGTAAACAGTCTGACTTCAGTGCAGGAGACCCAGGTTTGAGCCCTGGATCGGGAAGATCGCCTGGAGGAGGAAATGGCACCCCACTCCAGTATTCTTGCCTGGAGAATCCCATGGACAGAGGAGCCTAGAGGGCTATAGTCCATGGGGTCACAGAGTCAGACAAGATGGCTGAAGCAACTGGCACACCGGATGGATTGGCCCTGCTGGGAGCTGGGAGTAATAGAATGTCCCCAAACATTTGCCCTAAGGCCCCGGATCACCTTGATGTGAGAACCTCTGTGATAAACTAAAGGGGTCTCCATTTTCTTAAGTCATCCAAGAGTGGGAAAATATTACTATATGCAAAAGTATTCCTAAATTATACCCAAAGTACTGACAGTGCAAAGATACTAACCAAGTCCCATTCTTCCTGCTCTTCGTTCTGGCTCTTACCCTGCCCTCTGAGCATCTTCTTGCTCGTATGCTCAGTGCTGGAGATGACGGGTAGGAACAGTGCCAAAACTAGTAGAGGTGTTTCAACAGGCTGGTCAGGATTAAAGAGACTAAGAGGACAAAGGGGCCCCAGAAGAGTCAGCTGGGATGAAATGCTGCTGTTTACAGGACCAGGTTAAGGCTTGTGGAAAGGTACCCAGACACGGCCCGAATTTGTGTGAACAGGGGATGACCTACTTCTTCCGGAACACAGGTGGACACGACCGTTGGGCACACCTGGACCAGCTGCAGCCACAGGGAGCAGAGGCTGTGCTTGTGGCCAGAGATGCTGACGGGTGGAGGGGCAGTTCATCCCAGATGACTGGAGCTGGTACCCTAGGACCTGCAGGGCCTGCAGCGAAAGCATCCTGATCACACGAGAGGGACGCTGAAGTGCAGTTTCAGTGTGATTGAGATCACAGCATGGCATCCAGGTTTCTTGCCAGCAGAAGCCCAGGGATGGAGGGTCTGGTGTGCTATAGTCCACAGCACCCAAGAGCCAGGCACGACTGGAGACCGAGCAGGCCTGTGTTCACGTGCTGGTCGCTTGGTCGTGTCTGACTCTTTGCGACCCCATGGACTGTAGCCCGCCAGGCTCCTCTGTCTGTGGAATTCTCCAAGGCGAGAACACTGAGTGAGTAGCCATGCCCTTCTCCAGGGGATCATCCCAGCCCGGATCAAACCCAGGCCTCCCACACTGCAGGCGGATTCTTCACCGCCTGTGAGCTTGAGAATAAAGGACAGCTCCCCCCACCTCCCTCGAGTCTTCCGTCCACATGAGTATCTCAACAGCCCAGTTTTTTCCCTAGGGTCATTTTTTGGACTGATGTCTTCATGAGTGGCTTTTTCCTGGGAACATACTATTCATTGTGAGGGTGACACGCTGCGGTTTCACTCTCTCAGGAATTCAGGGTATTTTCTTGCCACCCAGTCTTGTCTCATTAGGTCCAACTCCTTTCTGTTTGTAGGAGGTGAATCCTTTACCTGCCTGGGCTGCAGAAGAGCTAAACTCAGGGGATAAGGGCACTTGGCACTTGGGAGCGGGGAGAAGGACAAGTGTGTGTTTGTGCCTAAAACATGATGTGTCCACTGTGATTCCAAAGAGAACATGGGTGTCACCGGGATACCCTCTTCTGTAGGGACCCGAAGGCCAGGGCAAGCTCTCCCCAGGGGCTGGGAGGTGGCCGCCAATCACTTCTGAGAAGAAGGAGCCCTCGCTGGGCACAGAGTCTGGCCTCCTTGCCTCCTTCCCAGATGAAAAGGCAAAGAAAGTGAAAGTGTTAGCTGCTCAGTCGTGTCCAACTCTTTGGAACCCCATGGGATTCTCCAGGCAAGAATGCTGGAGTGGGTTGCCATTCGCTTCTCCAGGGGATCTTCCCAACCCAGGGGTAGAACCGGAGTCCCTGGCACTGCAGGCACCCTTAGCTGTGTGAGCCCCCGGGAGCCCGATGACTGCAGGCACCCTTAGCTGTGTGAGCCCCCGGGGAGCCCGGATGATAGGGCGGCTCTGCGTCTCATGTCCAGGCTCACAAAGCAGGACCTCGCCTCCGCGAGGAGACAGGGATCCGCCGGCTTAGCAGAAGCCGTTCAGAGATGATCCCGCCTGACCTCTGTTTGCACCTGCATTTGCTCTTCCAGGAGGCGTTGAGCTGGCCCTTGTGGGTGCTAGGCACCAGGCTAGGAAGGGCAGGGATGGGATCCCTGGGGCACAGCTGGCCCCACCCAAGGGGCTCCAAGCCAGATTGCCCTCCTCTCCGCACCCCAGGCTGCTCGCCCCTCCCTGGGGTTTAGGTGAACTCCGGCACTGTGACTGCGGAGCTGTGGGTGGACCCTGCTCATGCTGACCTTCCTAGGAACCCACTTGGGCTTATTCCCAGAAAAATAATCACACTGGAATTCCCCTTTGGGAATAAACACCAAATAAACGAAGCCTTAATGAAATGCCCTGGTTGGCAGTTAATGTCTCTTTCAGCTGCTATACTGGAAAGAACGAACTGAGGATACCCTGGACCTTTACACTAACTCCAGGGATCCATGGTCCCGTCCTTAGTGAATAATCCGGGTGTTACAGGCCTGGTGTCTGGCTGAGGCATCGGCAATGGCAGAGACCATGGAGGGAGGACGTGTCTGGTGATTGACAGCCGAGCTGGGACAAGACGGCTGACCGCTCCTCTGGGGTGGGCGTGGGGGCACGACTTCTCACGACAGCAACCAACAATCGGAAGGAATGGAGGAAGGCGGCCAGAGAACAACTTTTATCTCCTGGCAAGGATGCCAGTTTCTCTCACGGCTCTTAGTGGCGGAAGGATGCAGTGATGAAATCATGTTCCTGAAATTCCGCCCCGTGGGCCAGGGCGGGTGGACGCTCTGGGTGGGTGCCAGCTGGTCGCCTCTGCCTGGGGGGGTCCCTGTGCAGGTGCCCTCTTCCCATGAGCCAGGCTCCCCGCAGCCAGGCTTCCTTTGCCCACGCAGGTAGAAAGCCAGCTTCCCATGTGCCCTGGTTGCCTCATTAGATTCTGCCTTTTTGAATGTTTTTGCCCATTGGAATATTTTTTCTGAGCGAACAGCAGCTCCAGACAGCCGTCTATGAAACTGAGCGAGGTTATTCAGTATAAATGGAATGAACCTGATTTTTTCCTTTTTCTGATCAAAGCAAAACTCTTTTGAAGTTCAGCTTTTGATAGAAAGTGGCTTTTATAACAGGCTGATATAGGAGTTAATAGGACATAAAGATATTTTATTAAACTGCAAACCATTATTAATATTGCAGTTCTAACTTGAAAGAAATATGTGAAATGACACCAGAAATTAATTAGATTATTTCATCATTCTTTTACATTACAAACTTTGATATACTCGCATAGATATATAGGTACATTGATAAAAAGACACAAAGACAAACAGAATTTTAATGAGTGAGGAGCTTTTATCTACTAACACTTTGTGACTTAATTTTTTCTGTTTATTCTGTCTATTGATTCCAGTTGAAACCTGCTGTTTTAATGTTGTTATTGAGATTCTCTCTGGGTTTTCTTCTAATTCTGGCATTGATATTACCTTGATCGGATTTAGTTTATTTGAATTGCCTGTAGGTTTTGGTCTCTGGAGTTCTCCTCTGCTTATAGACATGCAAAGATAAAACCTCTCTTTTTATCTAAAAATCCTTGAGAGACTCTGAAAGATACAGACGTTTGCTGAGAACATTAAAAAGCAAGAGACAACAATCAAAAGGAATGTGCTTCTCACCCAGTTTACTGGGGACTTCATTTTTTACTCCCTGCATTTTCTGACACCCACTGGCTTCTAATCTCCCCTTGGCTTTTGCCGACTGTGTTGGAGAAGCGGTTTGTAAGAGCTTCACAAGTAGTTCAGCTGCTGGGACTTTGGCTTGGAAGAGGCTGATTTTTTTGCAGGAGAAGTTTATCTGTAAACGATGCAAAATCTTTGGCCAGGATGTATTTTCTTACTAAAGAAGGCAGCCAACTCTGTATTTATTTGAGCTATTGGAAACTGCCATTTTTTTCATGGGTCAAAGAGGGCCAAATGTAGGCCAGCTCATGTGGCTGAATCTAACGGTAAGGACTCATTCAAAGTGAGAAGTGGGTAATTGTTCAGTCACCTTGGAAACTGAGAGACTGCCCGTGTTAATCGATTACAAAGAGGAGAGAATTTTTGTCGGAGCATTCGAGAGGTACCATGAACCCTTTTCTTAATTTAATTACTTCTATGCAAAATATGCTAACCCCCCAAGAAAGAAACGCATGTTGTTACAGAGCAGCGTCCCGGAGCTTTGTGTTGATCAGCAGCTCCTCGGTTTCGCTGTCTGCGGCTCATCGCAGCTTCGCCTGGCTCCCCTTGGGGATTTTCTAGCTCCCTCTGTAATTCTTCAGGCCTGACTTATTATTTCAAAAGACTGTGTTCTTTTGCATCCTCCTACTTTTTGCCTTTGGTTTTGCAGCTTTGCCTTGAATCATATTGAAAACTGAAATGTTAATTCGAGGTGTGAATACAGCCACTCGGAGAGGGTGGGGTCATTAATAATCTTTCTGCATTTCTGATACCGTCCATCAGGCAGCGCCTCTTTCCTGCAACTGCTGGGGGCCTTGAAATTGGGCGCCTTGCATGCCAGGAATGTGCTGAAGGAGGTTGCGGGGGGGCTCTTCCTCTGGAAAGGTTGCAGGTACAGCGAACAGAGGAGGAGACGGGCAGGGGTCCGAGCACCCGCTCCCCCCTCGGTGGGCCCAGCACACGCTGTTTACTGGGGGCTCTGGCCACTGGGGGCTCATCCCGTCTCCTGTCAGGGACTCGTCTTGACAAGCTCTTCTGTAAACCATTCGCTCTCATGCCAGGGGGCTTGCCTGCTATGGCCTTACCTGTGGTAGCACCTCAGTCACCCGGGAGAGGAAGGGGCGCCCGATGTGAACTGCCTTCTCTAGGCCAGCCCTGTGTAGACCTGAACATGACAGCGTGAACAAGAATGAGCCCATTAGAGGAAGCGCCTCCCACACTTTTAGGTAACTTCACGTTTCCTTAAAATGAGCGGACTCAACATAATCTAGAACGCCCCTGCGGAGTCACTCTGGTGGAGCGGCACCTTCACTGTACCGGCTGTGGTTGGGGGTGATGTTCTCGGCATCTTGAGACGGGCAACCACATCAGACCCTCCTAATAACCAGTCTGTGCGACCACGCTCTCAGCACTGGTCCATGTACTCTTCCCTCCTCGGCCTCGTGGTCTCCAGCAAAAGAACATCCGTGGTCAAAAGCACGTCCACCTGTGCAGGGACCAGCGGAGGAGCCCAGAGGGCACTCACCTCCAAACCACTGGCGCAGACCCTGACACCCCGAGCTAGGACAGCTGCAGAGTCCCTGACTGCCTGCTGGCTCGGCGGTTACGGCCCGGGTCCGAGTCTCCGTGATGCGCAGCCGGAGTCATTGCCTCGTGCCTTCACTCACGTCCTGATGTGTCTCCTGAATTCAGTGCCCAGATGGAGTCTGTTTTCAGTGATGACAAGGAGGCCCCTGTTCGTGATGCTCTCCTGGGCGCTGGTCATCTCACTTTGGACCTGGGGTCACTATGTAGAGCCGGAAAATTGTGCCCTTTCTGTAGCAAAAATATTCTTGATACAACAGCAGGAGAAGATTGTCTATCTGGAGCAATCCAGAAACTGTGGCATCTGAATGTAAAGTCAAATGCAAGGATGGTTAGATGGAGGGCAGGTTAATCCCTGGAGGCCACATTAATCCTTAGGAGACCAGGTGACCCACAGGAGAGTGGATTAATTGCTGGAGAGCGGGTTAACCACGGGAGGCGGGGAAGCGAGCTTACAAGGAAGGCAGGGCCGTGTCAACCTTCCCGCATGTGCTCGTCTCCCCGCAGGGGTCAGAGCCACCTGCTTCCTCAGGCTCACATGAGGTGGGCCTCTTGGTCCAGTGCTGGGCCAGGGCTTCTGAGGCTGCAGAGAGGACCCGGGACGGTGCCCAGATCTGTGGGGACAGTGGGAGGAAGGTGGTGCCCCTGCAGCTGTTGCGGGAGGACCTGGGCTCCTGGGAGTCGGAAGTCCTCTCTCCCGCAGCTCGGTGATTCCGGAGCCGAGGCTGCCTCTGCCTCTGAGAACCAGTGATGTGGATGGTGGACAGAGGTGCTTTCTAAGTCTCCAGGCAGCTTCTCAAGGACCAAGCAGATGATGACTTTAGGCATGTGGATTAACGATGCAACGGCAGCTAAAGTGTGATCTCTTTCCCGGCCTTGGCCTTGGCCGTGGTCTTTAGCACTCAGGATCAGTGAGATGGGGGTCCTTGTCTGAAGCCTGAGCTCCACTTGATGGTGGGATGGCGCACCCACTTGTGAGGAGGCTGAATTTCCCGTTTCCTCCATCAGACAGAAAACCTTCTGTCACCACATGAAGCCTACCTCAGACAGTCACATGCTTCTCCTAACCATTTGTATTGTCTACTGTATCTTAAAATCAGCGCCACATGTTCAAAATGCAATGAAATCAATTTACTTACAGGTTTGTGTTCTTTGCTACAAATTACTTCTTCTTCAAATACGGCTTGCTGTTTAATAAAACCACTCTGAAAGTGTCATGCAGAATCCGCCTTATATAAGTGTGCATTGCATATGCAATATTTAAAAGTGCAGAGTAAACGCGAGGGCCTCCATAATTAATGCAGCCAGCATCATGGATTCCGTGATTCCGAGGGCTTCTGAGGCGCTGAGCACTGGGCCGCACTCTCCCTGTGTTCCATAGCTCTGTGTCACCGTCCTAAGCAGTAGGGACCCTGCACTGTCTGTCTGTCTGTCATCTGCATTCCCCATGTGCGGCTGCAGTCCAGAAAAGGAGCTCTAGGTTACTCACAGCCCTGAAGAGGCTGCCCCAGCCTCGCCCTCCCCCCTTGGGATGCCGTCTGCTACCTGAGTGTGTGGGGACTGGGGTCTATTTTGCACGTGAATACCTACGGAGCGAAGGCCTGGCCTCGGGAACCAGCATGGAGGTCTCCAGGCCCTCAAGTAGTGACAATCAGTGATAGCAGCTTAGGACTCTGCAGAGACTCTGCCTGGTGGTGGGTTGTGTGGTCACGGTGAGCCTTGGGCTGGAAAGCAGGCCTGAAGCTTCACGACTCGGATGACCAGGTGGTGCTTGGAGGCTGGACTAAGGGCATGTGTCAGGTGGGGAAGCCAGGATTTGTGCCAGGGTCTATCCTGCCTCTCACAGGAATTGTTGCTGTTATTCAGTCTCTAAGCTGTGTCTGGCTTTTGATCCTTTGTGACCCCATGGACTGCAGCACGCCAGGCCTCCCTGTCCATCACCATCTCCCGGAGCTCACTCAAACTCATGCCCGTTCAGTCAGCAATGCCATCCAACCATCGCATCCTCTGCCATCTCCTTCTCCTTTTCCCCCTCAATCTTGTCCAGCATCAGGGTCTTTTCCAGTGGGTTGGATCGTCACATCAGGTGGCCAAAGGATTGGAGCTTCAGCTTCAGCATCAGTCCTTCCAGTGAATATTCAGGGTTGATTTCCTCTAGGATCCACTGCCTGGAGAGGACACTGAAATTTTGGACAAAGAGTCACTTGCACAGCTCACAGAAAGAGTTTGAGAAAAGAGAGCATTAGGATCTTTAAAGGGACACAGGGGAAGAAAGGGAACATACTCATCAGAAAGCCTGTGTATACCCGCATCCCTCAAACCCTGTGATCCTGCTACTGAAAGGCATGCAGCTTTTGGCAAAGGAAAAGAAAATGTTAGCTTCCGCAATTTCCATTTCAGTCCCACAAGCCACACACAGCTCCAAGGATAGCTGCAGTGAAGACCTGGTACATTGGTAAGTGTTTTAGTCTCTCCTGCTGCTGCTAAGTGGCTTCAGTCGTGTCCGACTCTGTGCGACCCCATAGACAGCAGCCCACCAGGCTCCGCCGTCCCTGGGATTCTCCAGGCAAGGACACTGGAGTGGGTTGCCATGTCCTTATCCAAAACATGAAAGTGAAGAATGAAAGTGAAGTTGCTCAGTCGTGTCCAACTCTTAGCGACCCCATGGACTGCAGCCCACCAGGCTCCTCCACCCATGGGACTTTCCAGGCAAGAGTACTGGAGTGAGTTGCCATTGCCTTCTCCCAGTCACATCCAATTCTCTGCAACCCCGTGGACTGCAGCCCGCCAGGCTTCTCTGTTCATGGGATTCTCTGGGCAAGAGTACTGGAGTGGGTTGCCATTTCCTCCTCCAGGGGATCTTCCCCACTCAGGGACCAAACCCAGGTCTGCTGCACTGGCAGGCAGATTCTTTACTCTCTGAGCCATCAAGGATGCTCCTATGCTAGAAAAAAATCGTTACGTGTAGACAGTGCTGGCATTTACTTGGATAGAAGATTTGGAGGATGTAGAGACCAATATTCATGAAAATGACATGAGATTTACTTATCTGTCATGAAGGAAGGAGATCCTGGAACAGCCCTGGAACATTTGTGAAACCCCACCTGGTGGGTGTGAGGTGAGGTGAAGTCACTCAGTCGTGTGACTACTTTGCTACCCTGTGGACTGTAACCTGCTAGGCTTCTCCGTCCATGGGATTTTCCAGGCTGCAGTGGATTGCCATTTCCTTCTCCAGGGGATCTTCCCGACCCAGGGATCGAACCTGGGTCTCCCACATTGGAGGCAGACGCTTTAACCTCTGAGCCACCAGTGCGTTTCATCAGATGGGAGCAGAGGCTGGCACGCTGGTGTGATGGACAGCGGGTTCTCCCCATCTCAAGGGAAGGCCGCTGATAGTGAGGTTGGAAGTGTGAGACACTGAGAAGTCCCGGGGCATCTTAAGACGGGACAAATGGATGCGTGACGCTTCGTGGAGGTTAATGGATTCTCACACTGGAGAGTGCTTCCCACTGTCTGATCACACTCGGCGGCCAGTCCTTGTGAGAGAGTCCGGTGTGTCTCAGATGAGATGCTTACATTTACACACACTTGGCCAGTTTTTCCCGGCGTGTTTGATGACATTCCAGAGTCCTACGGAAAGGAGTGGAAGGTGCAGGCTCACCTCTCACCTTAGGAAAATCCTCAGTGCATCCGTGGCCACTGGGGGTGTGGATCAGGATCAGGGTGGGGGGTGTTATGGGGGGAACGTGGGCCCCGATGAGTGGCCCCCAGGCTTTCATGTGGCATTGCAGAAAGAGCCGTCTCTCTATGATCAGGATCAGTTGAAATCAACTCAGATTGAAATCGTAACTTTTTAAGAAGATGAAAAAGGCCAACAAGACCCCTCCCTGTGTTCTGTGATTGGCCTTTATGGGCCCTCATCCTGGGAGCGTAATGGGGAAGTCTGCCGAGCTGGTAGACCCTCTCCTCCTGTGTCTGAGTATGTAAGTGTATGCACACGTGTTGCACACGAGTGTGCCCACCTCCAACAAAGGCACTGGCTGCCCTACGTCCATCCTGACGGCGACTCTGCTCCCCGGCCATGTGCTGGCCCCACACACTGCACCACCAGCTGTCTGTTCTTTGTGAGTAAAACTTGTTTGCATTTCTCAAACATATTTTGCATTCATATGTTTTTCATGATGAAATTAAAATCGGAGATCTTTTATGTGTAAATATTATTGCTCTGTGCAGAAACTATTAGAGCTGCCTTTGAAAACAGAAATATATGCAAAAATACTATTAATTTCTTCTCTGATCATTTTATGTTTCCCAAAGCATTACCGCTGTCCAGCATTAGACATGACTTTTCCATTAGAGAAGGACCTTTCTCTCTTAAGGCTTTATTGCATACTGTGTGGTTTTTGGAGCCCAGGGTCCTGAAGGTCATTGGGTCAGCCCTGCCTGGGCAGGTCACCTGGTCTCACAGCACAGATGGGCTGGGAGGGGCTCTCACTTTCCAGAGTCTCCGCTCAGGTCTCAGTGGCCAATGGCTCCACACACACTGGCCTACCCCATGGCTGACTTGTCTAAGACAGGAGTATCTGTTGTTGTCTCGTGAAGGTAAAGTGGACCTAGAACCTCTATTTCCTTAGAGGAAGGAAACGTTCTTGTGAACCCAGAGTGGAAGACTTTCTCAGCGAGGGGCAGGCTTGGAGGGGCAGGGCTGCAGGTCATCCAGCCACACCCCTGTGGAGGGCCCCTCTGTCCGCCACCCGGTGCTCGCCTCCAGGTCGCTGTGGCCGCTCTGGCTGGGGGCAGAGCTCCTCTCGAGTCCCTTTGTGTTCCCAGCCCTTGTCTACTGATGGGGTCTGGAGACCCATGGGCGTGTGAACTCTGGGTGAAGAGAACCTCTTCCACAAACAGCACAGCGAAGGGTGACCCCCGATGCTGCTGGTCCTCAGAGGGGCTGGAGGCAGGGCCTCTGGCGGCAGCTCCCACCCCGGGTCCCGCCTCTTTCCTGGCACATCTGAGGTGCTCAGACGAGGCGATGGGTTTGAAACCACATTGACGGGGCGATTGGTTTGAAACAGAGGTACAATTCCTCTTTTTTTAAAAAATGAAAACTTTTTATTTTATACTGGCTAATCTGCCTGCAATGTAGGAAACCTGGGTTCAGTCCCTGGTTTGAGAAGATTCCCTGGAGGAGGGCATGGCAACCCACTCAAGTATTCTTGCCTAGAGACTCCTACGGCAGAGGAGACTGGTGGGCTACAGTCCATGGGGTTGAAGGAACCGGACACGGCTGAGCTTTAGCATTGCACATAGCCAACTCAGTGTTGTGTTAATTTCAGATGCACAGCAAGGGAACTCTTATTCATCTATTTTTTCATAACAGTGAGTGATAGCCGCTCAGTCATGTTGGACTCTTGGAGACCTCCATGGACTGTAGCCCGCCAGGCCCCTCCATCCACAGGATTCTCCAGGCAAGAATACTGGAGTGGGTAGACATTCCCTTCTCCAGGGGGATCTTTCCAAGGCAGGAATCAAACCCAGGTCTCCAGCACTGCAGGCAGCTTCTTTACCACTTGAGTCACCAGGGAAGCATGATTCTTTCATAAATCCTCCTTTAATGAACAACCTGCTTGGCAAAGTCCACCATCATTTTCCACATCCTTGTAAACGTCCTTCTTTTATTGGGCCCTGGAGGGGTATCAGCCACTGCATCTCAAAGACGGCGCTGTGCACCCCGCTGCAGGCTGCCCTGCCTCACCTATCTCACTTTAGGACATTTCCCTCCTCAAGGCGGCTCCCAGCTCCCGCCGCGGCATTTGCTCGCCCAGCTCTGCCTGGAGAGGAGGCGTTGAGCTTGTCATTCCTGTCACTGCGGCCGAGGTCATATCTGTTAGTGCTGGAGGTTGTTAGGCCATTATCAGCTGCTGAGGCCTCTCCAGCTGCGAGACTAATTTGGATTCAGGGAGGAAATATGGCCTGAAGTCCTTTGGCCATCCACCAGCAGGCTGACGGCGCAGGCGTCTGGGAGCTCCTGGCCGGCACGCCCTCACCCTACCCCGATAACCAAACTGGATGCTGCAAAACCCTGGCAGAACCCCAACGCTGGCCCCAGGAAAAACGGCCATGCCTTTAACACTCAATAACCAATTTACAGGGCGAAACTTTAAGTTTAAATTAGACATGTGTGACAGTACATCATGTCATTTACAATTCATGATGAATAGTGAATTATTCTAATGGACTTTCCCGTGCTATGTATATTCTAACTCTCCAGGCTGGGAGGGTGGGAGCAGAATCGTATTGAGGCTGTTGATGACGTCCTGGATTGCTGTGGGTGCTGTCCTTTCTGTTGCACAGACTGTCCAGGAACGAAGACAGAATGTGTGGAGGACGGATGGGACGGGACGCATCTGTTCGCCTGTGTCTCCCCCAGAATGTACTTTAGCCATTCTGCTCTTCTGCTGGATAAACTAAAGGGGGATGTGTGAGATCTGGGAATATGGGGGGAGGGTCTTATGATTCAGAGTGTCCCCAGTCGTTAGCTGCTCTGCGCCGTGTCCCCCCACCTCCTCCTTTGATGAGCAGAGCTGGCTTTGAAATCAAAGATCCCTAAGAAGGAGATGCAGGGAAGACTGTGGGGAGGGATGCTGGGAGGGGACCCCCAGCCCCCGGTTTTAGCCTCATCTGGGAGGAAACGGCCCTAATGAGCGGGTTCAGCGCATCTCGACGGCAAGGAACCGTGCAGGGAGGTTCATCTCAGGGAGGACCAAGGCTTCCCTGGTGGCCCAGACAATAAAGAATCTGCCTGCAGTGCAGGAGACCCAGGTTAGATCCTTGGGTTGGGAATATCCCCTGAGGAGGGAAAGGCCACCCACTCCAGTATTCTTGCCTGGAGAATTCCATGGACAGAGAAGTCTGGCAGGCCACAGTCCGTGGGGCTGCAGAGAGTTAGACACGGCTGAGTGACTAACAGTTCCACTTTTCCCTTTCACGCCTCAGAGTACTTGCAATCTTAACCCACGTGGAGAAAGAAAAAAGCCCCAGAATTTGGACCCTAGTCTAGTCCCAGGAGTTGAGTTTGTGTAATTTACAACAGAAATGGTAACTTCTGAATTCAGATCTCTGCTCCTCGAACAAAGCAACCTTTCCATAGTGACTTGAACTAGCTACCTGGTAGAATTATATAGGGACCATTTAGACATAGACTTGCAAGAACCTTGAGATCTAAGGCTTAGGAGAAAAAGCAAAGCCGCTGTGAAGAGTGTCCAGGTGCCAGCAGCCTTGCTGACCTCAGTGTCCAGAAGAGGTGGAGCTCAGAGTCCAGAGGCTTCTCGGGGTTTGACCAGCCAGGGCTCCTCTTCCCAGACAGGGTCTGACTCCAGCCTGGGATGTCCTCCAGTGCTCCGACCGCAGTAGCCTTCCTTTCATTGTCCATCAGAGCTGTCAACTCCTGCCTCCCCTCCCGATTATTTCAACTCAGTCTTGTTTCCTGTAGAAGTGCAGTGCGGGTTCAGATTTCTCCCCAGCTTGAGAAGGAGGAGGTTCCAGCTTCTCGGATTCTGACTGGCGATGGCTGAGCAGAGGACGGGTGACCTGTACGCATCTCTGGGTGGGGAACCTCACTGTGGCCCCTGACTCAGGTCTGCGCCCGTTTCCCTGCCGTCAGGGCGTGCACTTTCCCCTCATTTTCCAGCACAGAACGGATCCTGCAGTCGACATCTCGCCTGCCTGACGTCTCCACTGGAAAACCACTGCTCCTTTGAAAAGCAGACTCTCCATGGCTCACACACTTGCCTTATTTTTCTCGTTTACTGTTTCCCGTCTTTTCCTTCGTCCCTTCATTGAATCCCTCTTCTTGCTTCTGCTCATGATTCCCAGGGGGGTACCGCTCCGTCCACCTCTCCCTCCTCACTTTCTCCATTTCCCATCCACACGTTTAGGGAACACTCGGACCGATGGAACAGAACCAACTTTTTCTTGAGTCTCTTTAAAAGAATCATTTGTCTTTTGGGCTGATCCACTGAGGATCCTGTGCACAGTAGAGGTGTCTTTGCAAGAAATGGTTCCCATGAAGGGTCCCTGCCTTCCTCCAGGGGTGAGGGTCAGCAGCCGGGCAGCAGGCTGGATCCACGCCATCCACACCCCTGGCAGGGGCCCAGGCGGGTTCGCCCTCCATGTTGCAATGCAAGCTCAACTGTTTTTAAATTTTTTTAAAAAAACGTGAGTGATCCCCACCTGCTGTATGTCTTTTTTAAATTTTTTCTAATTATTTTTTTCCCTTCTGGTCTTTCTAAGCTTTTCAGTCGCTCAGTCATGTCCAACTCTTTGTGACCCCGTGGACTGCAGCGTGCCAGGCCTCCCTGTCCATCACCAACTCCCGGAGCTTGCTCAAACTCACGTCCATCGAGTCAGTGATGCCATCCAGCCCTCTCATCCTCTGTCGTCCCCTTCTCCTCCTGCCTTCAATCTTTCCCAGCATCAGGGTCTTTTCTAAGGAGGCAGTTCTTCACATCAAGTGGCCAAAGGATTGGAGCTCCAGCTTCAGCATAAGTCTTTCCAATGAATATTCAGGACTGATCTCCTTTAGGAGGGACTGATTTGATCTCCTTGCTGTCCAAGGGATTCTCAAGAGTCTTCTCCAACACCACAGTTCCAAAGCATCAGTTCTTCAGCGCTCAGCTTTCTTTATTGTCCAACTCTGACACCCATACATGACCACTGGAGAAACCATAGCTTTGACTAGACGCAACTTTGTTGACAAAGTAACGTCTCTGCTTTTCAATATGCTGTCTAGGGCTTCCTTGATAGCTCAGCTGGTAAAGAATCCACGTGCAATGCAGGAGACCTGGGCTTGATCCCTGGGTTGGGAAGATCCCCTGGAGAAGGGAAAGGCTCCCCGCTCCAGTCCTCTGGCCTGGAGACTCCAAGGTTCTATACAGTCCATGGGGCCACAGAGAGGTGGACACGCCTGAGCGGCTTCCACTTTCTCTAGGCTGGTCATGGCTTTGCTTCCAAGGGGCAAGGGCCTTTTCATTTCACGGCTGCAGTGATTTTGGAGCCCCAAAATAAAGTCTGACACTGTTTCCACTGTTTCCCCATCTATTTCCCATGAAGTGATGGGACCGGATGCCATGATCTTCGTTTTCTGAATGTTGAGCTTTAAGCCAACTTTTCCAGTCTTCACTTTCACTTTCATCAAGAGGCTTTTTAGTTCCTCTTCACTTTCTGCCATAAGGGTGGTGTCATCTGCATATCTGAGGTTATTGATATTTCTCCCAGCAATCTTGATCCAGATTGTGCTTCATCCAACCCAACATTTTGCATGATGTACTCTGCATATAAGTTAAATAAGCAAGGTGACAATATACAACCTTGAAGTACTCCTTTCCCAATTTGAAACCAGTCCTTTGTTCCATGTCTAGTTCTAACTGTTCTGTCTTCACATGCATACAGATTTCTCAGGAGGCAGATAAGTTGGTCTGGTATTCCCATCTCTTAAAGAATTTTCCACAATTTGTTGTGACGCACAGAGTCAAAGGCTTTGGCATAGTCAATAAAGCAGAAGTAAATGTTTTTTTCTGGAACTCTCTTGCTTTTCCTATGATCTAATGAATGTTGGCAATTTGATCTCTGGTTCCTCTGCCTTTTCTAAATCTAGCTTGAACATCTGAAAGTTCACGGTTCACGTATTACTGAAACCTGGCTTGGAGAATTTTGAGCATTACTTTCCTAGCATGTGAGATGAGTGCAATTGTGCAGTAGTTTGAACATTTTTGGCATTGCCTTTCTTTGGGATTGGGATGAAAACTGACCTTTTCCAGTCCTGTGGCCACTGCTGAGTTTTCCAATTTTGTTGGGATATTGAGTGCAGCACTTTCATAGCATCATCTTTTAGGATTTGAAATAGCTCAGCTGGAATTCCATCACCTCCACTAGCTTTGTTCATAGTGATTCTTCCTAAGGCCCACTTGACATCTGGCTCTAGGTGAGTGATCACACCATCGTGATTATCTGGGTCATGAAGATGTTTCTGTACAGTTCTTCTGTGTATTCTTGCCACCTCTTCTTAATATCCTCTGCTTCTGTTAGTTCCATATCATTTCTGTCCTGTATGGAGCCCATCTTTACAGAATTGTTCCCTTGGTATCTCTAATTTTCTGACGCGATCTCTGGTCTTCCCCATTCTGCTGTTTTCCTCTATTTCTTTACATCCATCCTATCAGTGCATTCTTCTGATAAAACTGTTAGCCTTTGCCCTGCTTCATTTCGTACTTCAAAGCCTACTTGCCTCTTACTTCACAGATCTCTTGACTTCATAGTTTTGCATTCTAGTCCCCTACAATGAAAGGACATCTTTTTTTTTTGTCTAGAAGGTCTAGTAGGTCATCATAGAACTGTTCAAAACTGTTCAGCGTCTTTGGCAGTAGTGGTTGGGGCATAGACTTGGATCACTGTGATACTGAATGCTTTGCCTTGGTAACAAACAGAGATCCTTCTGTCATTTTTGAGATCACACCCAAGTACTGCATTTTGAACTCTTTCATTGACTAGGAGGGCTACTCCATTTTAAGGATTTCTTGCCCACAATCGTAGATAAAGTGGTCATTTGAGCAAAACTTGCCCATTCCTGTCCATTTTAGTTCACTGATTTCCTAAATTGTCGATGTTCGCTCTTGTCATCTCCTGTTTTATCTCTTCTAATTTATCTTGATTTATGGACCTAACATTCCAGGTTCCTATGCCTTATTGTCTTATAGCATCAGACTTGACTTCCGTCACCGGTCACACCCACAGCTGGGCGTTGTTTCTGCTTTGGCTCCATCTCTTCATTCTTTCTGGAGTTATTTCTTCAGTCGTCTCCAGTAGCACATACCAACCTGGGGAGTTCCTCTTTCAGTGTCCTATCTTTTTGTCTTTTTATACTGTTCATGGGCTTCTCAAGGCAAGAATACTGAAGTGGTCTGCCATTCCCTGCTCCAGTGGACCACATTTTGTCAGACCTCTCCACCATGACCCATCTGTCTTGGCATGACTCACAGTTTCATTGAGTTAGCAAGGCTGTCGTCCATGTGATCAGCTTGGTTAGTTTTCTGTGATTGTGGTTTTCATTCTGGCTGCCCTCTGATGAGTAAAGGATAAGAGGCTTATGGAAGCTTCCTGATGGGAGGGACCCTTGGGAGAGTCCACGGGACTCTCGAGAGTCTTCTGTAGCACCACAGTTCAAAAGCATCAGTTCTTCACCATCCAGCCTTCTTTATGGTCCAACGCTCACATCCATACATGACTACTGGAAAAACCGTAGCTTT
>SJYC01057344.1:65000-92474 GCA_006408675.1 Madoqua kirkii
CACTAACAGAGCTATTTCTTCTCTCTAAAAGACATCAGTTCTGCTCAAGTAAACCCTGATATAGCAATCCCCACCCTGATATAGCAATCCCCGCCCTGCAAGGGTGCTCTCATTGCTGTTTTCCCAGGGCAGTGCTATAACGGGCCACGCTTGGTGTGTGCATGCATGTGTAGGGACATGCTGATGTAATAGTCTGGCTTGCTTCACTATTACAATAAGGATCCTTTAAATATACAAACAGTGTTTAGAAATGTAGACACCTTTACAAGTTGAGTAGATGCAAATATTAAAAGCAAACATTTGACTACATATTGCCTTATACTGTTGGTTACTGCCCTATGTTTGTGCTTTTCTTTCCAGCTTCAGTGACTGTTCCCACGGCAGAGCCCATAAAATGCCCTCATGGGAAGGTGCTTCTTTGTTAGAAAGATATCATAATCTCAGATGCATGGGAACCCACTTCGTCATGTCTGGTAGACCAGTTGGCCTGAGGGAGAACTGGCAGTGAAGGACTCGCCTTTCTCCTCTGCAACATGGAGGTGTTGGCACCAAGCTTCTCGTGTGTAGTGTGTAGTCATGACCTTTGTAGTAACACCCAGGTTGCAGTAAGAGCTGGGTGACTGGGAGCTATGATAAGCATATTGGCCTCTGCGCCTGGCTCTGGGCCTAGAGTAGGCGGCCATCTGGATTCTGTGGGCAAAGGCTTGAACATGTAGAAAGGTGGTTCTCCTCCTGGTTCTCATCACCTTTGATTCCGGTGAACACTGGGGTCAGTCATGCGGATTCACAGAGAAGTATGGCCACTGGGAGCTTCTGGTAAAAGCTGCCGGGTGCCGGCTTGTGTGTCTTTGACCTGCACTTGGCTCTAAGGCTACCAGCCAGCTCAGGTGACCCAGGGAGGCGTGCAAGGCTGCAGGCCCGCAGGCTGCTGGGGACCTGGGCTAAGGCGCATGATTCGTATTTCACTTGTCAGCTTGTGATACAGAGAGCTTCCTTCCGAGCCGTGATGGGGCGAGTTGCGTCACTGGGACAAGCTGGCTAATCTCTCTGGTCCTCAGTTTCTCTGTCCTCAAAATGGGAAAGGGATGCTATCACACTTGTTGTGGTGAAGATTACATGAACTTGAGTGTATGGTAAAATTTTCGCCAGGTTGTTATAGGTACTAGGCACATACGAATCTCTAAGTAGTATCCATCTAGTAGTTGCTAATTAACTCCTTTAATATCTTCCCCCAAAGGTTTACATTGATCCATGCATGTAAGGGGTATCCCAGGTGGCGCTAGTGTTAAAGAACCCACCTGCCGATGCAGGAGATGTAAGAAACGCAGGTTCAGCCCCTGGGTGGAGAAGCTCCCCTGGAGGGGGGCATGGCGACCCACTCCAGTGTTCTTGCCTGGAGACTCCCATGGACAGAGGAGCCTGGTGGGCTACAGTTCAAAGGGTTGTAAAGAGTTGGATCAGACATGACTCAAAAGACTTAGCATGCACGCACGCACGTCCGTGTAAAGAAACCTGAGATGGGGGATTAAACGGCTACTTCAGCCCAGATTCCTTCAGTCAGGACTGCTGCTCCTGCTCAGTTGAAGGAAGTGTGAACACAGAGGACTGGGTGGACTTGGACCTGGAATTCGAGCTTCCCTGAGGATAAAGTGAGGACTCGGGCAAGATGTCTGCCCCAGGGGGAAAGCCAGGCTGAGGCCAAGATGTGTCCAGTCAACTGTTTATAAATTCAGTTCAAACTTAGAAAAGATGTCCAATTTCTTGAATAATTGTTTCCTCCAAGACTAACATTAGGCATTAAAATACCCTGGGCCCCTTCCCTGGCACTTTGTCCAGAAGCCCTCCAGGAGAGGTTTCTGCGGAACTGAGGTTTGTTCAAACTGCACTTGAAGGCAGAGCTGACTCGTGCTGAGTGAACACTGAGCCTGTCCTGTTGCTAGGCTGGGTTTCCAAACCACTTGACAGCTGAGGACAGAAAGTACTTTTGACTTTAGATTTGGAAAATTGGGGTGCTGTGACAGCAGACATTGAAACAGAAGCGTTTATGGCACGGGGCTCTCCGTGAGCCAGCAGCAGGCCGTGCTTTGGGAAGCTCATTCGGCACAAATACCGCCTGTGTGTCAAAATATGTCTTTAGAAACATTTAATTTGTATAATATTGACTGTTAGACTGTGTCAATGAGAAGCGCGTATTCTAAATTAACATGTCATATAACCAGCCCATTGTACAATATTTAAACAGGTTCACATGTAAGTAGTTACTGGTTAAATTCCATCTTGTAATGTACATGTTCAATAAAATTGGGTAGTCCACAAAACCAATGGCTGAATTTTTATAATTCACTATTTACTAAAAATGTGGCATGTTCAAATAATCAGTAAAGAATCTTGTTATTCTATAGAGGGTAAATCATGTGAGAAAGAGGAGATTATTTTTCTTTACTTTCAGAAATTTAATGCATGTGAGCAGAAGGAAGGTGAGCACTGAATAATATCTCACTGTGAAATCAAACTTAACAGTCTTTTTTGAGGGGTGCCCTAATATACAAGCATCTTCTATTTTAGAATCCATATCAAGATTTAAAAGAATGTTTTCAACCAATTCAGGAGGAACTTGCTGAATAAAAGGATCCCAGAAGAGGTAGCAAATTGCCAAAGAAAACCGAATCCAGGGTTGGAAAAGGCCCTGCAAACATCTAGTTGAAATGCGGTATTAGAAACCTGACTCTGACCGTGAACGGTTTCCAAGAGTTGGGTTCACCGAGGCCCTTCTTGGATCTTCTCCAGGCTTGTTCCTGAGAACTGGGGCCCACGCACGTGCCTTTGACGTGCAGTCCCACAAGGATGGGTACCTGATCCGAGACTTGTGTCCAGAAAGATGACGTGGGTTATACTCCCTTCACATTTCTGCGTAGCAGCAAGTCACACTTTGCAGAACTCCCTTCTGCGCTATCTCAATCACCCCCTTTCTTTGTTTCAACCCCAGTGAACAGATCAACAAAAGAATCAGGATTAATTTAAATTTATTTAGATGTGAAAAAAATTTCACCCAATGTTTTTCTCTCCCAAGGTAGTACAAATACAGAAAATACCTACACGTAGGTTTTCCTTATGGAGTCCAAAAGAGACAAATACTGGTACATAACGTGCCACAATTTTCTGCATTAGAAATGTAGATATCATACTTTTCAATAAATCCTGTTTTCATCTTTTATTCTAAAATGATATTTTAAAGCTTCAGTTTATAGGAATCCATGAAATATTGAAGTGAATATTAAAGGTTTCGTTTTTCAGAATTCATCGGTAACTTTTCATTCATATTAGGATATTTCCTGATGTCTTCTTTCTATACTTATCTTATAGGTAAACATACGCAGCTTATGGTATCTGTCTGGCATATCTGCTTTTCCTTTGTATTAGTGCTAGTCATTCAGCCATGTCCCATTCTTTGCATCTCGTGGACTGTAGCCCACCGGGTTTCTCTGTCCGTAGGATTTCCCAGGCAAGCATACTGGAGTGGGTTGCCATTTCCTTCTTCGGGGGATCTTCCTGACCCAGGGATTGAAGCTGGGTCTCCTGTACGGCAAGCAGGTTCTTTACCATTTGACCCACCAGGGAATAGAATAAAAACATGTTGCTTCCAAAACCATATTCTGCTTCATATCTAGCCTCTTAAACTCTTGCTTAGAAAACTGGTGGAAAAAATCTGATACTGAGGCTTATAAAAATCTGACTGCCACCGAGGTTTAGGCCCATCAGGAGCTAGCGGCCTTTCCTGACATTTGATGTGACAGTGGAGACCTTCCCCACGGTGCAGCAGCAGGTGCCAGCGGGTCTGCAGCAGGCGGGGCCCACCATCGCAGAGTCTGCCCGGCAGTCACTCACCTCTCAAGGTCGTGGTAACAGCTCTTAGTCTGCGAGGCCCGATACTCCCGCCTGAAACGCTAGGGCTGCGGGTGCCTGGAACAGAAAGACCGCGTGGAGCAGGGACTCGGCCGTGGAGCTCTGTCTTCTGCCGTGTTTAACTGTAACAGAAGTGAGAAATGTCTACGGTTAAACTTGCCAAGGCCTGGCAACATAATTAAGCAGTTCCTTGGGAACTGCTTGTTAAAGATGGTCTTTTAATTGCTATCTTGCTGGAAGAGACCAGAATGAATGAGATTGTCACAGGTTTCGAGTCAGTCTTACAAAGTTGCATTTAACGGCCGCAGGAAGAAGGGTCTGGGTAGACTTGGAGAGGTTGCTTCCTTGTCCTGTCACAGGATGACTCTCGTGGGCCTGGGTCCTCTGCAAATGTGTGGAGACTCCTCGGTCTCCCTTCTCGTCTCCCCAGGTTCGTCAGACCCTCTCTACCTGCCCCACGCCCAGGCAGTGGAGGCTCAGCTACAGGGAGCCCGTCGGGCGGATTCCCCAGTGGCTCCACGTCCTTTCGTCGTGTCTCCCCTTTGTCTTGTCTGTGTAGTCAAGACTGGAGCTCGGGCGGCTGGGGAGGGGCGTCCCCACCGACATCCTCACTCTAGGGCTTGCGCGTGGACGGCGGCAGGCGAATGGCGGGTCTGAAGGCAATTCTGTCTGCCTCTCACAGTCTGGGCCTTCCTTAGCCCACTGTTCACCAACTACAGCCCACAGGTCACATGTGACTCCCACGTTCTGGTCCTGGAACGAAGAATGCTTTTTATATATATGTATATATATAGAGAGAGTATCGGTTGAACCAAAAATTCAAAAGAGGACGTTTTTACGACATGTGAAGATCTTATGCAACTCCGTTTTCAGTGTCTATAAGCAACGTTTTCGTGACTGCAGCAGCACCCACTTGTTGACGTGCTGTCTGGGCTGCTTTCGCCCTGCGAATGGAGAGTTAAACGGTTGCAGCACAGATCACACGGCCTGCGAAGCCTGTTGCTTACCGCTGGGCCTTTACACAGCAAGTCTGCCTGCTTCTCATCTAGCAGATCGGGGGTCATGACTTTAAAGACGTACAAAGGTGGGTGAAAGGGCGGGGTCATCCAGCGAGGCATGGTAGGGCCCACGGGTGACCTGCCAGCCAGCGTCTCAGCTCAGTGTCCTCCAGCTGACGGTCACCACGTGGGAAAGGCCACCTAGCACGGCTGGACCCACCAAGGGTTCTGGACAGGATGGAAAACCTAATTTTTGTGGATGTTTTTTTTTTAATTAAACACTGAGTACAGAAAAACGAATATAGCTGTGGGCCACAAACTTTGTCCCCATCAGAGGCCTGCAGGACCCGGAAGGGCAGCACCTGAGGCACCCTGCTGAGCGGGCCGCACACTGGAGGCTCGGACGGCAGAGCTGAAGGCTTTTGAAACAGGAGAGCTCTGTTCTCACGGGACGCCCACATCCAGACAGGCAGTGCATGTTTTAAATTTTTCAATGAAAAGTTTCAACCTGCCGTTTCTAAACTATTAATCAGTTTTGGTTGGTTTTCAAAAATGTAATCGATACATTACTAGCATGGCCATCAGGTTAACGTCTAGACCACTTAACTAAAGATCATCCTTAGGCGAAGTATCATCACTTTCAGTTGGAAATCATGGAATGTTAAATTCGAAAGTGAACTGCAGCATCACTGTGTTTCTATAATATACTTCTAGCTACCTTGGGTTAGCATTCAGTAAATAGTTGATGAATAAGTAAGCATTTAATAAACATAAATAGACATGCATACCTATAGACATTTCTTTATATATTTAGCATATGTCTCTCTCTCACACACACACACATATTCATATACATATATACAGAGAGAGGCAGACAGAGAGTGAGCGAAAGCAGGAGGGAGGAGGAGAGGGAGACCGCAGGACCCGAATCACATTAGACGCTTGGAGCTCCCCTGGCTGTTCCTGGGGAGATCTCATCTTCTCCCTCATCCCCCAGGTACTGAGGGCGTGCCTGCACCCTGGCAGGCCTGGGCTGGGAATCGCTGATGGATCCAGTAGCATAATCGTATTACAGGAACATATCAGAGCAGAACGTGAAACCCACCTCTGGGGCCTCTCCAGGCCGGCCCGGCCCCTTGGCCCTGCCTCAGCCTGGGGACTGGCCCGCAGTGAGCACTCAGTGAACGTGACCGATCAGTGCTATGCGCCAACAGGGTGAGATGGAGAGTGTCAGAGATGCCCTGCTTTCTGACGTGCACCTTGGGTGGACGCAGCATTGTTCCCTAAACAGGGACGATGGGGCAGGAGAGGAAAGCACTGAGAGAGAAGCCGGGTGAATGTTGTTTCAGAATTTCCAGCTTGGGCTGTAACAGGGGCATCTGAGTACCCGTTACTGAGAAGGACGGTGTTAGCGAGCGTCTCTCATGGCCCAGAGAGAGAGAGCCAAGTGCCAGGGATGAGGGTGATGCTGAAGCTGGGGAGCAGCTGAGATGCCTGGGGTCCTGGGCTTGGGGCAACCTGAATGACACCTGCATTGACAGCAGGGTCGGGGCACAAAGGTCACGATGCAAAACCAGGGACGAGCCAAGCTGCAGGAAGAGGGAGGTCGTGGACCCCAACGGCCATGGCACGTGCCCGCTCACTGGATGACCCCGGTGCAAGCATGGCCATCAGGTTAACGTCTAGACCACTTAACTAAAGATCATCCTTAGGCGAAGTATCATCACTTTCAGTTGGAAATCATGGAATGTTAAATTCGAAAGTGAACTGCAGCATCACTGTGTTTCTATAATATACTTCTAGCTACCTTGGGTTAGCATTCAGTAAATAGTTGATGAATAAGTAAGCATTTAATAAACATAAATAGACATGCATACCTATAGACATTTCTTTATATATTTAGCATATGTCTCTCTCTCACACACACACACATATTCATATACATATATACAGAGAGAGGCAGACAGAGAGTGAGCGAAAGCAGGAGGGAGGAGGAGAGGGAGACCGCAGGACCCGAATCACATTAGACGTTGGAGCTCCCCTGGCTGTTCCTGGGGAGATCTCATCTTCTCCCTCATCCCCCAGGTACTGAGGGCGTGCCTGCACCCTGGCAGGCCTGGGCTGGGAATCGCTGATGGATCCAGTAGCATAATCGTATTACAGGAACATATCAGAGCAGAACGTGAAACCCACCTCTGGGGCCTCTCCAGGCCGGCCCGGCCCCTTGGCCCTGCCTCAGCCTGGGGACTGGCCCGCAGTGAGCACTCAGTGAACGTGACCGATCAGTGCTATGCGCCAACAGGGTGAGATGGAGAGTGTCAGAGATGCCCTGCTTTCTGACGTGCACCTTGGGTGGACGCAGCATTGTTCCCTAAACAGGGACGATGGGGCAGGAGAGGAAAGCACTGAGAGAGAAGCCGGGTGAATGTTGTTTCAGAATTTCCAGCTTGGGCTGTAACAGGGGCATCTGAGTACCCGTTACTGAGAAGGACGGTGTTAGCGAGCGTCTCTCATGGCCCAGAGAGAGAGAGCCAAGTGCCAGGGATGAGGGTGATGCTGAAGCTGGGGAGCAGCTGAGATGCCTGGGGTCCTGGGCTTGGGGCAACCTGAATGACACCTGCATTGACAGCAGGGTCGGGGCACAAAGGTCACGATGCAAAACCAGGGACGAGCCAAGCTGCAGGAAGAGGGAGGTCGTGGACCCCAACGGCCATGGCACGTGCCCGCTCACTGGATGACCCCGGTGCGGCCGGGGACCAGAAGGGAGCTCCTGGGGTCAGGAGGAGCAGCTGGATTTCTAGGAGAGGAGATGGAGGCAGATGAAAATGTCTGCTTTTTACCAAATATTTGACTGTGAAGAAAGAGAGATACAGAGTTCCGGGCTCCAAACGATGTGTGTGCGTGTGTGTATGCGCAAGTGTTTGTGTGCATGTGTGTGTGCGTGTGTGTGCATGCCTTTGTGTGCATGCGTGCATGTGCACATGTACATACATGTGTGTGTGCGTGCACGTGTGTCTGTGTGTGCACAGGCTCGCAGATAAGCACTGCTCTTTAGTGTTCAGTCGGTGAGGAAGGTGGGAAGGGTGGGGCCCCTGCGTCACTTGCTCTCAGGACGCCCGTGTGCGGCCAGGGGCAGTGGCCTCCAGCGCACAGCGCGCCTGCAAGGGGCAGGGCGCCTGGAGCTGGCACTCCAGTCCCGCTTCTGTTGGAAGCAGACACGTAGCCCAGAAGGGCTCGGAACCACTCGCGTCCACGGGTCTGCCACCAGTCAGACAAGCATCTAGGAATGAGTGGTGTTCAGGGTTTCCTCCTCGGCCCTTCCATTTCACTGGTGAAAACCCGCTCCCAGCACCTATGAACCTATGCGTGTGAACACGCACGCTGTTTCTCAGGTCGAGCACACCGGGGAGAGTCCATGGCCCTCCAAGAGGGTCCCCAAGTGCAGGACAGAGTCATCCTTTCCGGTCCTCCACCTGGCGGGAGCTTCTCTCAGACCTCGTGAGGTCTTGGATTCCTGTTCTTTCTCACTCTGCCCTGGCAATTAAACTTTGCATTTCACTTCAGACAACTGGTTTTTAGCATTTTGTTTCAATGATTCCACTTAAACAGCCTAAAACGTTTAGGGAAAGCAAGATTAGCCTCTTGTTCTTCTTTCAAAGTTGGACCCCTCAGCATCCCAAGGGTTGATGTTATCTTTATTTCCCTAAAATACGATAGGATGCAGAGACATGAGAATACACAAAGTCCCACATCTAAATCTCTCTCTGTGTGTGCACATTGTGTGTGTGTACATTGTGTGTGTGTGTGCACATTGTGTGTGTGTGTGTGTGTGTGTGTGTGTGTGCTTGCATGAAAGAAACCCATGTTAACTTTGGAAACTTTTCAAACTCTTGTTTAGAGATGGGCCTATAAAGCAGATGTTTCTGCATTTACTGACGGGTCCTCGTGTGTTTTAATGATCTCAAACATGAGTTATGTTATTTGACAGTTGGTTCTGAGATTTCTTGGTTTTTTGAAAACAATTCAGATCATATTACCCTTGATGCAAAGTCAGAGAATCGAAATTCACTCTGACATATCAGCACTTTAAAGTTCGCAGCCATCTCTGAGTAGCTCAGGTTTCCCCGTCCCAGGAACAACCGACGGTGTGGCTTGAAGGCATCACTTCCGAGGAACAGCGCTGAGGCGTCCTGTCCCCGAAGCGTTTCTCTGCCCTCGCTCTCCTTTGTATGTGTTCAGCGCTCTCCACTGCACTTTCCCAAGCTCGGGAACATGGTTTCTATACCTCGTCGCCCGGGGAGACCACCCTGTTGGTCATTCACGGGCATTGGTACAGCTTGGGAAATCCTCCAATCCCCTTCCCACTGACCGCAGAGTATCCGGCACGGTTGACAGCACTTCCCGGGGTTCAGCCTGGTTTTTGTTAGAATGTGCTCTCTGCTTACCTTCTAGAGTTGATCCAATTGGATCATGGATTTTTTTTTAATCAACTTGATTGAGGTATCATTTATAAACAATGAAATGCACACATATAAAATGTACATTTTGATGAGGCTGGAGAAACTGTGCACACCCACGAAAGCACCACCCTAGTGATGATGCAGACAATTTCCATCTTCCTGAAAAGCTCCCCAGGGCCCTGCCTCAGCCACTCTCCACCTTTTGTCTCTCTGCCAAAGCAACCACAGACGGGCTTTCTGTCACCCGGGTTAGATTCTCCCTTCCTGTGCATCGTCTAGATGGAATTATAGTTTGTGCCTGACATCTGTTGCTCACCAGAGTACTTTTCACCGTTCATCTGTGTCGTGGAGTATGTGAGCAGTTTGTTTCTCTTAACTCTAAGGAAGATCCCATTGTACAGATGCACCGTGACACTGAGGCCCCTGTTGATGAGTATTGGTCGTTTACAGGCTTTGGCAATTATAATCAAAGCTGCCATGGACATTTGTGTATAAGACCTCGGGCACATATCTAGGAGCAGAATTGCTGGGCAACATCGTTAGCTGCTCAGTTGTGTCCGACTCTTTGTGACCCCATGGGCTGTACCCTGCCAGGCTCCTCTGTCCATGGAATTTTTCCGGCAAGAATACTGGGGTGGGTTGTCATTCCCTTCTCCAGCAGATCTTCCCAATCCAGGGATTGGACCCAGGTCTCCCGCATTGCAGGCAGACGCTTTACCATCTGAGCCAGGGCTGGATTCCATTGTGTTTAACTTCATCAGAAAACACGAAATTGTTCCACAAAATGATGGTACCAATCCACACGCCTCCCAGCTACGTAGCGGCTCCAGCCCCGCTCAACTGTAATGCCGTCTGTCTTCTCTAATTGCAGTCATCCAATTGGTCATGAGCTGGGACTTCACCGTGGCTTAGAACTGCATTTTCCTAATGACTACTGATGTGGAACACCTTCCCGTGGGCGTGTTCCTAGCCCTATCCCCATCTTTTCTTTGGTGAAGGGTCTGCTCAATCGTGACCTCTCCTTTTTTCTAAAATTCAGTTGTATGTCGTCTGATTATTGAGCTGTAAATGTTTCTTATCTAGTCTGGACAGAAGTTATGTGTCAGGTAAATGTATGGTGGAGATTTCTCCCCACTTGTTGACGTGCCTTTTAATTTTCTCACTGATGCTTCTAGAACAGCAGAAGTTTATAACTTTCATACATTTAATTTTTAAAGAAAACTTTTAAAGTAAGTTCTGTATTTTAAAAATCGAATGGCCAGTCCAGGTTCGATGCAGGATACAGGATGCTTGGGGCTGGTGCACTGGGATGACCCAGAGGGATGGTACGGGGAGGGAGGTGGGAGGGGGGTTCAGGATGGGGAACACGTGTATACCCGTGGCGGGTTCATGTTGATGTATGGCAAAACCATTACAATAGTGTAAAGTAATTAGCTTCCAATTAAAATAAATAAATTTAAATTAAAAAATAGATTTAGATGGACAGAAAAATTGCAAAGAGAGCATGGAAATTTCCTCACATTCCCCACCTTGTCTTGTAGTTCCCCGCACCTTACCTCAGCATGGTATGCTCCTCTGTCACGATGAATGAGCTGGTAGTTACACCACATCACAACTACACTCTACACTTTATGAGTTTTCCTTAGTTTCCTGCTAATGTTCTCTGTCTGCCTCAGTAACCCATCCTCATCACATATAGGAATCTCGTTTCCTTAGGCTCCTCTTGGCTGTGACGGTTGCTCAGACTTTTCCTGTTTGGGGGACTTTGACAGCTTTGGGGGCGCTGGGGTGTGTTGCTGCCCTTGTGACTGGGCGGGCTTTCGGGGCCTGGGGAGGGCGGCCACAGCCGCGATGTCATCAGAGAAGCCCATTCCTTTCCCGTTTCCGGCATTTTGTGTCCTAGGAACTTTTTAAGCACGAGGATGTTTAACAGTTTTTTTTTTTTTTCCTACCGCATTTTCAGATAAAAAATGTTTATTTTTAGCTTTTACATTTGTGTCTACAAAGAATTTTGAAATAATTTTGTGTGTGGTGTGAGCAAAGTATTATGCTTCTTTTTATTTAAGCTATATGAGCATAGGGAGCTTCCCTGGTGGCTCAGAGGTTAGAGCGTCTGCCTGCAGTGCAGGAGACCTGGGTTCGATCCCTGGGTCGGGAAGATCCCCTGGAGCAGGACATGGCAACCCACTCCAGTACTCTTGCCTGGAGAATCCCATGGACGGAGGAGCCTGGTGGGCTACAGTCCACGGGGTTGGAAAGAGTCGGACACGACTGAGCAACTTCACGATCATGGTCACGATATGAGCATAGAGTTTTTGCAACATTACTTTTATAAAAGAACATTCTTTCCGTGTTGAATTGCCATGATAACTTTACAAAAAAGTACTTGACATTTCATTAGCTTATTATTAAATTATCTCTTCTGTTTAATTAATGTATATCTGTGCTTATGCTAATCACAGTTTGAAACTGTCTAAATTTCTAACTGTGTGGTAATTCTTGGAGTCAAGTAAGATAAATGCTCAAATCTTGATTTTTTTCAAAACTATTTTGACTGTGCCACAACTTTTACATTTTCAGATGTATCTTTAGAATCAGATGGTCGGTTTCTACAAAGATCAGCTGTTGGGAGATTTTCTGGATTGTACTGACTCCATATATTCATTTTGAAGAAATATCATATCATGGTCAGAGAATATACTTTGTATAATTTCAGTGTTTAAAGATGGTGACTCATTCGATGGCTCAGCATGTGATCTGTCTTAGTCAGTGTCCCTTTGAAAATATTTCATTTCTTTTTAGTCTGAAAGTTATTTTTTCTGGCTTGAGAATTCTACTTGGACAGTTTAAGCAGGCTATTCCATTCTCTGCTGGCTTAATGCATTTCCATGAAAAATCTGCTCTAATAATAATAGTTTTTCTCCTGCACTGAACGTGTCTTTTTGCTCTGCCTGATTTCATGATTTTCTTTTGCTCACAGAAGCTCATATGTTTTATTATAAATTGTCTTATTGTGAGTATTGTGGCTTTTAAAGTGTCTTTTCTGCTTGAGGGGCATGGATCTTCTTGAAAGATCTTCTTTGAACACTAATATATACTCTGAGTGATTAGAAAAGACTTCCCACTCTACTAATAAGAAATCATATAATTTCTAGGCCTGCATCTTAGTTTATTAGTTAACTGTTGCCACACTTGTGGAATTTCATCCTATGTGTGTAATTCAGGTCTTTGCATTTGACAAAGTGTGAGGGAACTGCAGGGCAGATTTCTGTATTTTTGTCTGTGTAACTAGAGATCTCACTTTCTAATTTGTTAAACCCAAATTATGCCTTTATCTATAAAGCTGATTGAATAATAAGTATCATCTTATTTGTTCTACTTTTCTCCCAAAGATCACAGTTCTATGTCCTTATTGTCTAATATACAAAATCTTTTCATGTGTATATGAATACATATACTAGGAATATGCAGGTCAAGAAGCAACAGTTAGAACTAGACATGGGACAACAGACTGGTTCCAAATCAGGAAAGGAGTACGTCAAGGCTGGATATTGTCACTCTGCTTATTTAACTTATATGCAGAGTACATCATGTGAAATGCTGGGCTGGATGAAGCACAAGATGGAATCAAGATTGCTAGGAGAAATATCAATAACCTCAGATATGCAGATGACACTAAAAGTGAAGAAGAGCTAAAGGGCCTCTTGATGAAAGTGAAAGTGAAAAAGTTGGCTGAAAGCTCAAAGACCATGGCATCCGGTCCCATCACTCCATGGGAAATGTGGGGAAGCAATGAAAACAATGAGAGACTGTTTTCCTGGCTCCAGAATCGCTGCAGATGGTGACTCAGCCGTGAAATTAAAAGACGCTTGCTCCTTGGAAGGAAAGCTATGACCAACTTAGACAGCGTATTAAAAAGCAGAGGTCTTTGCCAACAAAGGTCCATGCAGTCAGAGCTGTGACTTTTCCAGTGGTCATGTGTGGATGTGAGAGTTGGACTATAAATAAAGCTGAGTGCTGAGGAATTGATGCTTTTGAACTGTGGGATTGGAGAAGACTCTTGAGGGTCCCTTGGACTGCAAGGAGATCCAACCAGTCCATCCTAAATCAGATAAGTCCTGAGTGTTCATTGGAAGGACTGATGTTGAAGCTGAAGCTCCAATATTTTGGCCACCTGATGCAAAGAACTGACTCATTGGAAAAGACCCTGATGCTGGGAGGGATTAGGGGCAGGAGGAGAAGGGGATGACAGAGGATGAGAGGGTTGGATGGCATCATAGACTTGGTGAACATGAGTTTGGGTAAGCTCCGAGAGTTGGTGATGGACAGGGAGGCCTGACGTGCTGCAGTCCATAGGGTGCAAAGAGTCGAACATGCGATTGAACTGAACTGATTATATATATATATATATATATATATATATATATACATATATACACACACACACACACACACACACACACATATGTATGTTGCTATTTAAGTTGAGTATGTTGAATCATTTAAAAGCTTTTACTTGTTTACTTTTGGCTGTGCTGGGTCTTCATTGCTGCATGCCGTCTTTCTCTAGTTGCGTAGAGTGGGGGCTGTTCTCTACTTGGGATGTTTGGCTCCTTTTGTCGGCTTCTCTTGTTGCAGCCCATGGGCTCCAGAACACAGATGCAGTGGCTGTGGTGCAGGGATTAGCTGCAGCATCTGGACTCACCTGGAATCCTCCTGGACCAGCCACTGAATCCACGTCCCCTGAATTGGCAGGTGGATTCCCAATCACTGGCCCATTGGGGAAGTCCTACATTGAGTCTTGGAGCCTGCACCTAACCAGGTTGCTTGATAAAACAGCATTTTCATCATTATTCATGAGCTGTAAGCATTATTCAGGATGTCATAATTTTCAAAATGTGTAAGCAGGATGCAATGCAAAGTGTCTCGTCAAAGAAGGAGCCAGAGAATCCAACTGTCATGTGGAAGTCATTCAATAGATGCCAGCACTGACATGTAGAGATGCTGGAATTACCTGGCAAAGACTTTAAAGCAAGTGTTACGACCATGCTCTAACTAACAACTATAATTACTTTTGAAACAAATGCATAAATAATGAATATGAATAGAAACATGGAAGCTATAAAGAAGAACCTAATGGAAATTTTATAACTGAAAAGTACAACAGAAACTTAAAATAGTGATTCCATGGGGGGAAGAAAACCCTGTGACTCAGGGGCCTGTGGAACAATAGCAAAAACTGTTGTTTATGCAATCAGAGCAGTTCTAGAGAAGACGAGAAGGAGCTTGGGGTTAAATTTAAAAAGAGAATAACTGAAAGAGTAAAGGTAGAATTCTACAGACTGAGGAAGCTATGCGACTTCTTAACAGGGTAAGCCAAAGGAATCCATCTTAAGATACATCACATACAAAAAAACTGAAAGCTAAAATTTTTTTTAATGTTTTAAGCACCATTGAAATGATACATTGTCTGTAAGGATATGGTTAGGAGGACTGTAGATTTTTCATCAGAAATGATGAAGGCAGGAGGAAGATGTAGACCATTTCTGAAGTTTTCAGGAACCGTCAAGCCTAAATTCTATATCCTGAGAAACATACTTCTGCAACGAAGGCAAAATAAAGACATTCCCAGATGCAGAAATCATGAAAGAATTTGGTGCCAAAAACCTACTCTAACAGAATTACTAGGAAACCTTTCAGTAGACGGGAAAAGATACTTGAAGGAATATTTGAATATAAGGATGAAGGGAAAAACAAAAGAAATAGTAAATGTCTGAGTGAATATAATTGATTCTTCTCCTGCTCAGGTCAAATGCCCAAAAGTAAAATTTATAACATCTCATGATGGCGTTTTATATTGATGTAACATTATAAGACAATTAGAACATAGAAGGAGAAGATAGTCTATATGTTTGTAAGGTAAAATATTGATTCTAAATAAGCTGTGAAAAGTGAACTATGTATATTATAATCCTTAGAAAAACTTTAAAAAGTTACACACACACCTAGACATATTCTAGTAGCTATCGACAGATACATAGATATAGATAGAGTGACAGACTCAATAGATGGGGACTTCCCTATCAGTTCAAGGGTAAGAGCCCACATTCCCAATGTGGGGGCCCAGGTTTGATCCCTGGCCAGGAACCAGATCCCGCACACCACAATTACAGGTTTGTATGTGCAACAGAGATCGAAGATCCCACTGCTTCAGCGAAGATCCAGCACCGCTAAGACTTAAAGAATCACAGCAGAGGAGCTAAGGTGGGGTACTGAAAATATAAATAACCCAACAAAGGCAAAAATGGAAACCGAGAGACAGTAACAAAAGGAAGAAAGAGAAAACAAATTAAAAAATGGAAGACCCAAATCCAAAATGTAAATGGTCTAAATATTCCAGTTAAAGTACGGAGATTATCACAACAGATTAGAGAAATGACCCAACTATGTGCTGTCTACAGTGAACTCACTTAAACTGTGAAATATTTAAAGTAAAAGGATGGGAAAAGATACACCTTGAAAACACTACTTAAAAGAAAGCCAAGTGGCTATACTAATATTAAATGAAAGAGACTCCAGAGCACAGAAATGACCAGGGCTAAGAGGGACATTAATGAAAGTGAAAGGGGAGAGTGAAAAAGCTGGTTTAAAGGTCAACATTCAGAAAACTAAAATCATGGCATCCAGTCCTATCACTTCATGGCAAATAGATGAGGAAACAATGGAAATAGTAAGAGACTTTATTTTGGGGGGCTCCAAAATCACTGCAGAAGGGGACTGCAGTCGTGAAATTAAAAGACGCTTGCTCCTTGGGAGGAAAGCTATGACCAACCTAGATGGAATATTAAAAAGCAGAGACATTACTTTGCCAACAAAGGTTCATCTAGTCAAAGCTATGTTTTTTCCAGTCGTCATGTATGGATGTGAGAATCGGACTATAAAGAAACCTGAGCACTGAAGAATTGATGCTTTTGATCTGTGTTGTTGGAAAAGACTCTTGAGGGTCCCTTGGACTTCAGGGAGATCCAACCAGTCCCTCCTAAATGATATAAGTCCTGAGTGTTCATTGGAAGGATTGATGTTGAAGCTGAAGCTCCAATATTTTGGCCACCTGATGCAAAGAGCTGACTCATTTGAAAAGATGCTGATGCAAGGGAGGGATTGAGGGCAGGAGGAGAAGGGGACGACAGAGGATGAGAGGGTTGTATAGCATCACTGACTGGATGGACATGAGTTTGGGTAAGCTCCGGGAGTTGGTGATGGACAGGGAGGCCTGACATGCTGCAGTCCATGGGGTCGCAAAGAGCTGAACATGACTGAGTGACTGAACTGAAGAGGGACGTTACAGAGTGATGAATGAATACGTTCCCTAAGAAGACACAGAAATACTAATCATGTACGTATCTAACAGCACGAAGGAAAAGCTGACAGAATGAAAGGAGTAGACAAATGCACAAGGACAGTTGGAGGCTCCAAACTCGCCTCTCTGTGACATCCATAACTTGTATACGGAAATTCAGTGAGTATATGGAAGAACTGAATAGCACCATCAGCCAAGAGGACTTAAAGATTTAGCATTTCACTCCGAAAGATAATACATATCTTTTCACATGTAATGTTCACTAAGGTTATCCATGTTCCTAACCACAAAACAAATCTTAACTAATTCACTAAAGTTGAAATCATGCAAAATATGTTTTTGAACTCGAATAGAATTAAACAGGAAACCAATAAAACAATGATATCAAGAAAATTCCAAACACTTAGAAATTAACCAACATATTTCTAAATAATCCATGGGATGAATAATGCAAGAGATATTAGAAATATTTTGAATAAAAGTAAAATGATTATATGCCATATCAGATCTATGGTATGCCCTTGAAACAGTGCTTTGAGAATTTATAGCATTAAAAGTATGCATGAGAAACTCAGAAAAATTTCAAATCAAAGATACAAGCTTCTTTTTTAAGAAGTCAGAAAAAAAAACAAGCAAAACAAACATAAGGAGAAGAGAATAAAAAGAAATCCATGAAATTCAAAACAGAGAAAAAAAGAGAAAATGAAAAACACTGAAAGCTGTTTCTTTGAAATGATCAATAATATTGATAAACTTCTGGCGAGATTGACAAAAAAAGAAAAAAGTGAAAATTATCAATATCAGGAATGAAAGAGATGACACCACCTCACAACACGAGAGGGGGAATAAGGGCAGACTGCAAAACTACGCTACAAGCGTCAACAGCTTACCAGATGGGGCCTCATCACTGAAAAAGTCACAGAAGAGACACCGTTAAAAGGGAAGACTTCACTCTGAAAGACAAGGTTAAGAAACTCATATATAAATCACATATTGAGAACGTATATTTGTAAATGACATATTTGAAAATAGAATTGTCCAGAATATATCTATCAGCCATCTATTTATCTATCTATTCTCCAGAAAATATAGGGAAAATATATATATAGGAAAAGATACATATCTTTAAAACTAACCAGAAAAATAATGCAATTAGAATTGGGCAACATATTTAGATAGACATTTCCCAAAATAGAAGTAGCAAATAGCACATAGAAAGATGTGCTCTATCTTGGCCATTGTGGAAAGCAAACTGAAACCGTGGTGCGCTAGCGTTCACCTGCTAACACAGCTAGAATAGAAGTGACGACCGCTTCAGGTGCTGTTGATGATGTGGAACAGCCAGGGTGGACGCTGCTGAGTGTGATGGAAAATGAAAACTACACAGCGAGAAAACGCGGGAAAGGACGCCGCCTGCAGCCACACGGCTGGACCTGGGGATCATCGGACGGAGTGAATGAGTTAGGCAGAGAAAGCCAAGCATCATATGATAGCATCTATATGCAGAATCTTAGAAACGATACAAATCAACTTATACATAAAACAGAAAGAGACCCACAGACATAGAAAGCAGACACAGATACCAATGGGGAATGGTGGGGAAAGAGAAGTCAGGGATTTGGGATGATCATACATGATTATATATAGGCAACCAATCAGGACCTACTATATAGCACAGGAAAAGCTGCTCAGTATTTTATAGTAACCTATAAGCAAAAAGAATTAGATATGTACATAGATATATATCACTGTAGACCTAAAACCAACACAACATGCTAAATGAACTATACCTCAATTAAAAGAAAAATAAAAATGATACAGTCTTTCTGGCAAACAACTAGGCATTTTCTTGTAAACCTAACTATATATTTACCACGTGAGCCAGCAACTCCCCTCTTGGGTATTTATTCCAGATAAATGAAAATGGATGTCCACACAAAAGCCTGTGAATAAACAATAAACACAGCAGTTCTACGTGTGACAGCAAATGGCAGAAGCATCGAATACCCTTCACCAGGTGGACGGATTCTCAGGCTCTGCAGCCATAGCCTGACCCTGCGAAGTGTTCGTCACTGAGTCGCGTCTGACTCTTTGTGACAATGCGGACTGCAGCCCACCAGGGTAAGAACACTGGCTGCTGCTGCTGCTAAGTCGCTTCAGTCGTGTCCGACTCTGTGCGACCGCACAGACGGCAGCCCACCAGGCTCCTCTGTCCCTGGGATTCTCCAGGAAGAACGCTGGAGTGGACTGCCATTTCCTTCTCCAGGGGATCTTCTTGATCCAGTGATTGAACCCGGGTCTCCCGCATTACAGGCAGATTCTTTACCACCTGGGTCTCCAGGAAAGTCAAAGCTGATCCCTGCTCCTCAGTAAAGAGGCCGCTATGTTCCATCAGTGGTACACACAGCTTGGGTGAGTCTCAGAGACGCTGTACTGAGTGAATGAAGCCATTTTCACGGTTACTGTTTGATCCTGTTTATATTCCTGACATTCTCAAGCAGGTGGAGCCCGATGATGGACGAGAGATCACACTGCTGAGGGTCAGAGTGAAGAGAGACACATCGATGAAGAGAGAGAGAGACTCACGAGATGTTTGACATAACGCTCCTGTACCATGATTGCGATACTCTTGGCACAGATCCATACGCTAAGAAATGGGGCAATCTTATTGTATGGTATTGTAAAAAACCCCAAAGGCCAGTAACAGCAGAAGAGCTAGGTCAGTTATGAGTTTGTCACTTGCTAGAATATTAAAGGGATGATCATAAAAAGTGCAGTACATTAAAAAGCAGGTTTGCAACAACGTTAAGTGAAATGGCTTATATGACAAAGCTGTTGACGACACTTAATATTATTAAGAAAATTGGTGTGAAAAAATAAAAGGGAATAGACAGAGTGAGGACGAACGTTTGTTTTGCAGACTGCCGATGTTTCTCATGCTGTTTTCTCAAACTGCCATAACAGTATGCAATTTTTTTGACACAATGATTGAATATTGCTGTTAGTGATATAGTATCTATACATTTCCTAGAGAAATGCACAAACAGAAAAAGTGTGCCCTATATTTAAAAATAATCATCAGCTACATGTAGGCTGGCTTGAAAGTCTTCATTTTTCCTCAGATTGGACTTTCCTTCACATTAGTGAAGAAGTTACAGATTTACCAATGAACACCTTCTACAGGAACTTTACTTGGGACAAAAATGAAGACATTTGTACCAGATGAGATACTGTGTCTGAATTACCAATTTTACAACGTGCACTTTTAACAACTGTGAAATTAAATGAAACCGAAGTTTTTTTCTTTAATCTAAGGATTATGTGAAAAAAGCAAGCCTGCTTTATTTTTTTTTTTGCGAATTAGACAGGCGGTGGAAAACGTGCCTCGTTTATTCCACTAGATGTTTAGCTTTTCCATAAAAGACGAGGGCATATCAGTTCCGCTCACATCATGAGTTTTCTGCTCATGGTCTGCGTGAGACAACGCAGTTAGTTTTGGTCAAATGCACTGGAGACTCAGGGCAGCCCTATGATTAAAACATCTTCTAAGTCGCAAAACCCAGCGGTGGCCGCGGGAGTCCCTCTCGTTAGCAGCATAAGTCTTCCTGGCCGTTGTGACCGTGTGGTGCTTGGAGCGGTCGGGGTGTGTGAGTGAGGACTCACGTACTCGCAGTGAGCAAATGCCCGGCCACTTCTGCTGCACGCCCATCAGGCCCCGAGCTGGGGGCTGAGACGCAGAGATCAAATTCACTCAGGTCAGCGCAATAAAAGGAAGCTGAGAAAAGCATCTGTTTGGCTGAGAGGCTGAGTCTATAAAAAACAAAACAGAACAGACCCCCAGCCACCCCCGCCGGAGCTGGGGTGCCCGGAGCCCCGGGCTGGTGGAGGGCTCCGGGTGCCAGCTGCTTGCGGCTGGCTGCAGGGCTGGTCTCGGAAGGGTCTGACCCGTAATCGCGGCAGGCCCTCAGCAGCTTTCCAGGGGCTTCTGAGCTCCCGCGCCGGCAGCCTCCATCTGCTGCGGCCTGCCGCGCCTCCCTGGGGCCCAGGCTGATTTTTCAGTCAATTAGCAGAGGCCTGCTTTGTTCGGCCCCGCACGCCCTGGGCTCTGTGTCCCCGGGAGCTGGCCTTCGGATGTGGTGGGTTTGGAGAAGCGTATTGTGTTGGCTTTTTCCATGACCTTGTGACACCATTGGCAAACCTTATTTCAGTCATATCGGCGACTTGCTAAAAAGCCTGCCAAGCTTCCCTTTCTCTGTTGCTGTGTCTGAATGAGTGAGTGTGTGTGTGTTGGGGTGGGGGATGCTATGAATGAGCTGTTCTAAATACACCACAGATTTGAGTTTTGCGTCCCTATACATCTGGCCTCAAGTATATTCATTTATTCATATTTTTTTAATCAGTTGCCTTGACGTGGACAAGGCAGGGGTTGAATCGATGTAGGAAGAGATTTATTGGGTGAAACAGAGTTTATCCCCCCGAACCCTGCCAGGGGTGCTTAGTCTCCATCCGTCTTGCGGGGATCACTGTTGCAGGCTTAGTGAGTTCTGGGCAAAAGGTATCTCGGACTATAAAACCTCAGTCTGCGAACCTGAGTCACTCCTGACTCAGTTTCCCTGGACAAGACGGGAGATGGCATGGAAAAGGGGCCCCCTGCAGTCCTGACAGCGGCTGGGAGGGGCTTTGGGCCTTGGTCCTCCCGCCCCGCCTGCAGCATGAAATGGGAGGCCCCGGGAGCACCCCATTTCCCTTCTGCCTCCAGAGGCCAGGTGCCCAGGAGCCCTCTTTGGGCCCACTCTCTGCCCCATCTTTTTCCTCCCCATGCTGGGAAAACACCCCCAGCTCCATGCGTGAGGTCTTGACTAACCCAGCTGGCCCTCAGGTAGGAGATCTACAGTCCTGTCACTGGGGGATTTGGCGATGACCTTGACCCCTTCTGATGGGGCTTCCCTGGGGGCTCAGCCGGTAAAGAATCTGCCTGTGATGCAGGAGACCTGGGTTCAATCCCTGGGTGGGAAAGATTCCCTCGAAAAGGGAAAGGCTTCCCACTCCAATATTCTTGAGTTGCCTTTGTGGCTTAGCTGGTAAAGAATCGGCCTGTGATGCTGGAGACCTGGGTTTGATCCCTGGATTGGAAAGATCCCCTGGAGAAGGGAAAGGCTACTCACTCCAGTATCCTGGCCTGGAGAATTCCAGGGACTGTATAGTCCACGGGGACACAAAGAATCGGACACGACCGAGCGGCTTTCACTTCACCTGACTCCTAAACTCACCACACAGAGCCACAGCAGGCTTTTCTCTTAGGTTTTGTGACTCAGAATCACATGTTGTTTCACCTTTTCCTCCAAAATAAAAATGGTCTTTGCTTTCTTTTATAATAAAAAGTGGTTGAAGTCCCATCACAGGGCATGGCTTTCCACTTTTCAAAGAAAACACTTGTGAAGAAATTCTGCTTCCTTCCAGCCCCAAAGGCACTTGACCCTCCCAGCATCAGACAGGGTGCAATCACTTTCCTAAGTGTCCTTTGATAAGATGGGCTGGGGCAGAGGGCCACGGGGCCCTTCCAGAGTGCCCCCCGGCTTCCCCGTGCCCACCCCTCTGAGGTTTCCAGCCCCAGGGGGTGAGCTTCTGAGGGGCCCAGCCTCTCCATCCTGCCTCCTGCCCTCCGCCGTCTGCTGCCTCTCCCGGGGTGTCCAGGGCATCCTCAGTCCCTGCCCTTTCATCTCCCAGCCTCTCACCCCTATCCTTCTGCAGCTAACAAACACACCTTTTTCTCAGTGTCAAGCAATCAAACATTCAGCTGATCTGAGCTGGGGTTACCGGATTTCTGAAAATTTTACTGCGTGACAGCTTGTCCGGTGTAATCCCCTCAGCTGTCTCGGGTTCCGGGGCAGAAATGATGGTATGTCACTCTAATAGTCTAGAATTATACTTGCATCCCTGTCCCTGGCATCTGCGGCTGTGTCTACCCCTAGGCCAGCTCCCTCTCTTCCACGGCTCTTAAAACGCTGCCAGTTGGCCCAACCAGCTCTGACTGGAGTGCACCCTGCTTCCAGAGCAGAGACAGAGGGCCCCCCAGGGGCCTGACCGCGGTGGCCAGCCAGGGCGCCCTTTACTGCTAACAAGAGGTCCTGTGTCCTGGGAGCTGAGGGTGGGGGACAAGCCTGCACTTAATTACACAGTCTCCGTCTCAAGCTCGCGAGGCTTCAGCTGTGTGGGTCCTTGGGGGTCTCCTTCCGCCCTCACCAAACCTATTGATCCCCAGACAGTTGATGCAGGGCTTTCGAGGACCTTGAAGGGGAAGACCCAGCTGGTGGTGCGGGGAGGGGATGCCAGGGAGGGCGACAGACGGGACCCTCAGGCCTGTTACTGCCAAAAGCATTCAGATAAACTGAGCAGTGGATTGGGGACAGGATACTGTCATGTGCAGCTTTCTTCTAAAATAATAATAATAATAATCACACACATGAACTTATCTATAGAACAAACATAGTCCCACAGGCATCAAGAACAGAGCTGGGGTTACCCAAGAAAAGGTAGGGGTGAATTAGGAATTTAAGATTAACAGATACACACTCAGTTCAGTTCAGTTCAGCTGCTCGGTCATGTTTGACTTTTTGCGACCCCATGGATTGCAGCTCGCCAGGCCTCTCTGTCCATCGCTAACTCCTGGAGTTTAGTCAAACTGATGTCCATTGAGTCGGTGATGCCGTCCAACCATCTCATCCTCTGTCGTCCCCTTTTCCTCCTGCCTTCAGTCTTTCCCAGCATCAGGGTCTTTTCCAGTGAGTCAGTTCTTCACAACAGGTGGCCAAAGTATTGGAGTTTGAGCTTCAACATCAGTCCTATATACTACATAGTATATACTATATATCAGTCCTATAGTCGTGTCCAACTGTTCGCAACCCCATGGACTGCAGTCAACCAGGCTCCTCCGTCCATGGGATTTGCCAAGCAAGAGTACTGGGTGGGTTGCCATTGCCTTCTCCAATATACTATATAGTACATACTATATATATATATCAGTCCTATATGCTACATAGTATATACTATATATTAGTCCCATATACTATGTATCAGCCCTATATACTATATAGCATATACTATGTACCAGTTCTATATACTAGTGTACCTGAAACAGATGAACAACAAGGACCTGCTGTAGGAGAGGGAGCCACCTGTGATAAGGCGTCACGGGAAACAGTCTGAAAAAGCGAATGTGTGTGTAAGTCACTTTGATGTACACCTGAAGCTAACGCAACATTGCAGACCTACGGCTTCCATTTAAAAAAGGTGGGCGGGAGGGGAAGTGGGCGTCGTATAAGCGGCTCACGCCCTTAGGAGACAAAGAGGAGCTGCTCACAGACAGACCGGAGCCCAGGCAGGCGTGAGGCGCCGACTCTGCAGGAAGACGCCGGCAGTGGGGATCCTCCAGCGGCTGCTGCCGGCAGGGGGCGTTCGCGGTGGGGGCGGGGAGAGCCTCGAGGCTGCAGCTCAGGTGTCACGGGTGACGATGAGGGGCAGGGGCACTGGGCTCCGCCTCCTGCCCTTTGTCATGGGTCCTTTCGCCTCCTTTTCTGGAGGGTCACCTCTGTGTCCCTGTCCAAGGAAGCCTGGACTCTGTTAAGAATCACGGTTAGCCGCACCGTTTCTTTCTGAGCAAAACCACGATCCTTCTCATGGAGAGGCTGTCCCTGGACCTGAGGATCGTGGGCCAGCTGTCCTAACAGGCCAGGGAAGGTTGCAGCTGGCCAGGGCCCTGGCCCTGAGGGTGGTGAGCCACCCCGGCATGCTCCTCAGTGTTAGGAGAGACTGTCCACCTTGGTGGCCACTGGCAGCTCGAGCTCAAGCTTCGGCAGGTTCTCAGGGTCCACGGGGCCTATCGACGAGGGGCCGGCACACTCGGGTTAGTGCTCTTTAAGCCGCCTTCTGCGGGCTGTGTCTCTGCAGCCGTGGCTCTGGGGCGTCTGCTTTGCTGTCTCATGCTCGCTCCTTCTGCCTGAGGTGGTTTCTGCAGGTTCTCAGTGACCCTCAGATTGTATACGCCGCTCCCATCCTCTGCTTCTGCGTCCATAAACATGCAGGTTGTCCTTTGTAAAGTCGGCCTCAGTGCCTGCCTTTGACTCAGGAACCTGTAAAGGTGAGCTGTCTAGGAACCCTGAGCTGTATGAAGCCAGTGCTGGTGTTTGCTAGAGCCTCTTGATTCCACCGGTGGACAGCATCACCAATTCAATGGACACGAACTTGGACAAACTCTGAGGCACGGGGCGGGACAGGGAGGCCTGGCACGCTGTCGTCCATGGGGTCATGGAGAGTCAGGCACACCTTAGGGACTGAACAACCACTGCATTCCACAAAGCAGACACGAAGGTAAAGACAGAAAGAAAACCAGCAAGTCACAGCCAGACGCTTTTGCAGGGCAGGGTCCACTCCAAGGCCCGCATATGGTGCTGAAGTCTTGGCACCCTCTCTGAGACTCTCTGCCTTAGCGGTGGGAGCTGCATGCTTGAAACAGATTTTTCTTTTCACGGAAATGAAATTCACATAACATAAAATTAGCCACTTAAAAGTGCACAATCCAGTGGCATTCTATATATTCAAGTACAAAATGTATAATCACCACCTAGCTGCAATCACATGTTGTATAATCACCATCTACTTCCACCAAGTTGCAAAGCTTTCTTTCACCACCCCCAAATAAAGCCCCACACCCATCAAGCTGTTTCTCCTCATCTCCCCCTCCCCCAGGCTCCCTGGCAGTGCCTCGTCTGCTTTCTGTCTCTATGGACTTGCTCACACATAAGTGGAATCACACGGTCTGCGCCTTCTGTGTCCCGCTGCTTTCGCTTAGCATCACGGCCTTGAGGCTTGTCTGCTTTGTGGCATATTTCAAGGCAGCATCCCGTTTTATGGCTGCATAATATTTCATCCATCCTTGACTGCAGAAAATAGAATCAGTATGATTTCAGTGTTGACCATCTGGTGATGTCCATGTGTAGAGTCTTCTCTTGTGTTGTTGGAAGAGGGTGTTTGCTATGACCAGTGCGTTCTCTTAGCAAAACTCTATTAGCCTTTGCCCTGCTTCATTCCATATTCCAAGGCCAAATTTTCCTGTTACTCCACGTGTTTCTTGACTTTCTACTTTTGCATTCCAGTCCCCTATAATGAAAAGGACATCTTTTTTGGGTGTTAGTTCTAAAAGATCTTGTCAGTCTTCATAAAACCATTCAACTTCAGCTTCTTCAGCATTACTGGTTGGGGCATAGGCTTGGATTATCGTGATACTGAATGGTTTGCCTTGGAAACGAACAGAGATCATTCTGTCATTTTTGAGACTGCATCCAATATAGAGGAGCTACCCCACGTCCGAGGTCAGGGGTGGCAGGTGAGACAAGCTACCACATGCCTAAGGTCGGCAGCTGGGAGGAGCAACCCCACATCCAAGGAGCAGCTGCTATGTGGGCAAAGGAGGACCGAGAGGAGCTACTCCAAGTTCAAGGTCAGGAGGGGCAGCTGTGAGGAGATACTCCTCGTCCAAGGTAAGGATCAGTGTCTACGCTTTGCTGGAGCAGCTGTGAAGAGATACCCAGGTCTGAGGTAAGAGACACTCAAGTAAGATGGTAGGTGTCATGAGAGGGCATCAGAGGGCAGACACACTGAAACCATAATCTCAGAAAACTAGCCAGTCTGACCACATGGACCACAGCCTTGTCTAACTCAATGAAACCAAGCCATGCCGTGTGGGGCCACCCAAGATGGGAGCGTCATGGTAGAGAGGGCTGAGAGAACGTGGTCCACTGGAGAAGGGAATGGCAAAACACTTCAGTATTCTTGCCTTGAGAACCCCATGAACAGTATGGAAAGGCAAAATGATAGGATACTGAAAGGGGAACTCCCTGGGTTGATAGGTGCCCAATATGCTACTGGAGATCAGTGGAGAAATAAGTCCAGAAAGAATGAAGGGATGGAGCCAAAGCAAAAACAGTACCCAGCTGTGCATGTGACTGGTGATAGAAGCAAGATCTGATGCTATAAAGAGCAACATTGCATAGGAACCTGGAATGTCAGGTCCATGAATCAAGGCAAATTGAAAGTGGTCAAACAAGAGATGGCAAGGGTGAACATCGACATTCTAGGAATCAGCAAACTAAAATGGACCCGAATGGGTGAATTTAACTCAGATGACCATTATATCTACTACTGCAGGCAGGAATCCCTCAGAAGAAATGGAGTAGCCATCATGGTCAACAAAACAGTCTGAAATGCAGTACTTGGATGCAGTCTCAAAAACGACAGAATAATCTCTGTTCATTTCCAAGGCAAACCATTCAATATCACAGTTGTCCAAGCCTATCCCCCAACCAGTAATGCTGAAGAGGCTGAAGTTGAAGGGTTCTATGAAGACCTACAAGACCTTTTAGAACTAACACCTAAAAAATATGTCCTTTTCATTATAGGGGGCTGTAATGCTAAAGTAGGAAGTCAAGAAACACGTGGAGTAACAGGCAAATTTGGCCTTGGAATACGGAATGAAGCAGGAAAAAGGCTAATAGAGTTTTGCCAAGAAGATGCACTGGTCATAGCAAACACGCTCTTCCAACAACAGAAGAGAAGAGTCTACACATGGACATCACCAGATGGTCAACACCAAAATCAGATTGATTATATTCTTTGCAGCCAAAGATGGAGAAGCTCTATACAGTCAACAAAAACAAGACCAGGAGCTGACTGTGGCTCAGATCATGAACTCCTTATT
>SJYC01057347.1:0-12141 GCA_006408675.1 Madoqua kirkii
ATTCTGATTTCAACTCCTTCAGATATATATGCAAGAATAGGATTGATGAATCATATAGTAGTTTGATTTTTAATTGTAGGAGAAAGTGTCATATCGTTTTCCATAATCTCTGTACCAAATCACATTCCTGTCAACAGCGTATGAGGATTTCAATTCCCTTTTCTCCACCTCTTTGCTAGCATTCATTCTCTTGTCTTTTTTTATTTTAGCCATCTTAGCAAGTGGAAGATTATATCTCATTACGGTTTTGATTTGCCTTGTGGTGATGTTGAGCACCTCACTGGCACTGGTATCTAAGGTTAAGGCATGGTCAGATCTCCCATAGAACCAGGCTTTGTGTGTCTGGGGCCCATAACAAGATTCAGAACAACTTCAGCTAAGCTCTGACACTAGGATCAAAGCCTGACTCGATACCCAAGGGGGTGGGGCTCAAAGCAATAATGCTGCCTCAGTAACGGTGGGACAATTCTCTAACCTCAGCTCTGGGTCTACCTTACACAGTTGTAGTGTTAAGACATCTTGATCCTGGAGAACCATATGGAGCAGCAACTGGGGCCCCTGGGGACATGTCTCACCACCGGAACAGCTCTAGTCTTGGTGGGGAGATGTTGCTGACAGGGGCTTCGGACAGCTCCATCAGCTGGGACCAGCCTTGGTGAAGACTGTGGGAGTCCCAGGTGGCAAAGACTGCACACCTCCATAGCAGGGATGTTTCCTGGGGTTCTCCCACTCTCCTTTTCCCTCTGGGTGCAATTCCTTCTCCAGGCCCCCGCCTGGCACTGAGCTACTCTGTCGCAGGGAATGGGATGAGACAGGTAAAATGCTTCCTGTGCTTTTCTATGCAGTCATCCTCAGGTTTGAGGTTTGCAGGATTTTTTCTGCTTCTTTATTATACTCCAGAGCTTTCCCGAGCTATTTTCCTTGGTTTCCCATTTTTATGTATTTTTGTTGCTTTTGTGGGGAAGATAAGCATTGTTTGTACGTTTGTGTGTTTAGGAGTGATGTCTTAAAACAAGTAAGGTGGAGGGTTAAGATAAGTGTTGGGACCTCATAATCCTCCATAATACCAAGTCTTATTTTAGGACATCTCTCCTAAAATATATGTGTTTAAATTAGATGCTACTTTCAAAGAATACTTCATGTATATTGTAATAACCATATAATTATATCTTCCCATTTGTCCCAGCCTTCATTTATTGTATACTTGAGTTCTATTTGGTTATAACTCAAATATATTACTTTTTGCTTTGAACAATTATCTTTTTTAAAGATTAGAAATGAGTATACTTGTACCACATATTTACCATTTCGGATGTTCTTTGTTCTTTGTATAACCATAATTTCCATTTCGTATTATTTTCCTTACATGGCTGACTCTTGAACACACAGATTTGAACTGCTTAGGATCACTACATGTGGATATTTTTCAGTAGTAAATACTACAGTATGACAACATCTGTAGTTGGTTGAATCTGCAGATGGGGAGGAACTATGGGTATGGAGAGCTAACTATAAATTATACACGATTAACACTCTTATTTTTTAAGGATCTGCTGTACTTGAAGAACATCCTTCATCATTTATTTAAGTGCTTCTCTGTCAGTGATGAATTCTTTCAACTTTAGTTTGTCTGAAAAAAAATTTTTTTTTCCTCTTCATTCCAAAAGTTAATTTTGCTGGACAATGAATTCTAGATTGGCAGATTTTATTCTTTCATTACTGAAAAGACTTCATTCCAGTGTCTTCTGACCTGCACAGTATCTAGTGAGAAGGCAAATTTTAGCTTTATGCCTCTGAAATTGTCTTCTTTATTCTGACTTCTTTGAGGATTTTCTCTATATTATTAGTTTTCAATGATATATACTTCCTTGATGGCTCAAGTGGTAAAGAATCTGCCTGCAATGCAGGAAAACTAGGTTCAGTTCCTGGGTTGGGAAGATCCCCAGGAGAAGGAAATGCCGACCTACTCATATTTTTGCCTGGAAAATCCCATAGACAGAGGAGCCTACAGTCCATGGGGTTGCAAAGAGTTGGGCACGATGAGCAACTAACACTTTCACTTTCACACTAGTGAGGTACAGCCTTGGTCTAAGACTCACTACCAGGGCAGTGCTTACTGAGAGCTTTATCTGAGCACTCTACATTAATATATTTGGAAATCTTTGCACTTTGAACAGTGGAAAACCAAACTATACCCAGGTCTGTGTGAGGTTAAGATGTGGTTCTTCTTACTTCTTTCTGATCTTTCTTTTTCTGACCTTCAGTATTTTAATCACATCCATGCTTGAATCAAGGCCCAGGCAAAAATATTTAGAGCATTATTTGCATATCTCTGGATTTCTGTATCTCTGTAACTCCCTCTTCTGTGTGTTAATTCATAACTGTTAGTTGCTTTTGTCTCTCTGAAGTTTGAAATCTTGTCTCCTCGATTCGGTGAAAACACTTGTTTTGTCTCATTTCCCCTTTCCTATGGAAATTTCAGGCAGCAAGCTGAGTGGGTCATAAGCTCTTCTCAGTTTATTGCTCTGAGATTGTTGCTCTATTGTTCTCATTGCACAAGAAATAAAAACGGATGTTTCCTAGTATATAAGATTAAAAAAAAAAAAAGATAAAAAGGTCATTGTGTTCAGTTTTCTCATGTATAAGACAGCAAGATCAGTCTGTTTCCTGTGACTTTATCATGGCAGAAGCAGAGATTCCAATTGGTTTAATATTATTTGTGTCCAGCACACTTGTAAAACTTTTAATTTTCTTATTTTAACTGTGCATGTGTGCTAGCTCTCTTGTTATGTCCAACTCTTTGAACCTATGGACTGTATCCTGCCAGGCTCTTCTGTTCGTGGAATTCTCCAGGCAAGAATACTGGAGTGGATTGCCATGCCCTCCTCCAGGGGATGTTCCCAACCCAGGGATCAAACCTGTGACTCTTACATATCTCCTGCATTAGCAGGTGATTTCTTTACCACTAGCACCACCTGGGTTGGGGGAATTTTCTATGTTGTATATTTTCTGGAATAATCTAATTTCCATCTTTTCAATTAAATATTTCTTTTCTTATGTGAAGCATTTGGGAGCTCCTTACAATATAGAATAAAATAATTTTTGTTTCAACATTTTTTAAACATTGTTTAAAGATACCCTATATTAATTCAAGGAAATTCCCTCTGTTTCTAATTGTAATGAACACTTTTCCTAAAAGAACGTTAGATTTAATTATATGCTTGCTTCTATGAAATAGTATTTCTTTTCTTTATAGGCATGATTTTTTTTTATTATGTCCTTGTTTTCAAGTAGTTATTTAGGAAATACTTATCAGTTTTAAAATTTTGGGAAGTATTTTTTCAGTAATTATAAAATTCTTATATATATAATAGTGAATATTTGTATATTCTTTTCCTCTTTTCTAGAATAGTAGTGAGTAGTGGTGAAGTCGCTCAGTTGCGTCCGACTCTTTGTGACCCCATGATCTGTAGCCTTCCAGGTTCCTCCATCCATGGGATTTTCCAGGCAAGAGTACTAGAGTGGGTTGCCATTTCCTTCTCCAGGAGATCTTCCTGACCCAGGGATTGAACTTGAGTCTCCAGCATTGTAGGCAGATGCTTTACCGTCTGAGCCACAAGGGAAATTTATCCCTCCTTGATAGCTCTTTTACCTTGTTAATTAAACCATCTGGAACCGCTGCTTTCTTTTCTATCAGGTTTTGACTTGTTACTCTTTTTTATTAATTGATCAATGCACCAAATATATTTTTAATGCCTATCCTATACCTGAGTGTTTTAAATATCAAATATGCAATAGCTATAAAGCAAACCAAGAAGAAAGACATCCCTACCTTATGGAGCTTACATTCCAGTGGAAGTATTCAGATATGTACCAAATATATAGAAAATTTTTTTTACCTACTCCCACTATTGATTTTCCAGTTTCTCCTGGTAGTTTCGGTAACTTGTACTTTACATGTTTTATCATATGTTACAATTTGTATTTATGTTTGGAATTGTTTACTACTTAACCCATTGACCTTTTCAGCAATAACTCCCTTTATTTTTGGTAATATATCATTTACTTTTTAAATCATGTTTATGTTTTAAATATTTCTTATAAACAACATATGCCTGACTTATGGATTCTCATCCTGCCTCATATCCTATTGTTATGTTAAGAAGGATTTTTTATTTTGTTATTACCTATGATGTTGGGAGCCATCTTTTTTTGGACCTCTGATTTTATTTTAGAGTTTATTGTTGTTTATTGTTTATTGGGGGGGGGCTTGGTGGGTCTTCATTACTGCACACGGGCTTTCTCTAGTTCAGCAGGTGGGAGCTGCTCTTTAATGTGGTGCACGGGCTTCTCATTGTGGTGGCTTTTCTTGCTGTCCCTGGTGGCTCAGAGGGTAAAGCATTTGCCTGCAATGTAGGAGACCCAGGCTTTATCCCTGGGTTGGGAAGGTCCCCTGGAGAAGGAAATGGCAACCCACTCGCGTACTCTTGCCTGGAAAATCACATGGACGGAGCAGCCTGGTAGGCTACAGTCCATGGAGTCACAGAGAGTCAGACACAACTGAGCGGTGTCACTTTCTCTCGCTGTGGAGCACGAGGCTCTAGGCATGTGAGCTTCAGTGGATGCAGCGCGTGGGCTCAGTCGTTGCCACACAATTCAAACCCGTGTCCCCTGCACTGGCAGACAGATTCTTATCTGCTGTATTGCAGGGAAGGGCCTCTATCTTGTTCTATCTTCCTATCTTATATCTGGGTTTTATCTGCAGTTGCTCAGCCCCTAAGAGTTTGTAAATAAAGTTCAGCACCATTCAGGCTTAATGAAAACCACCATGAATGTCCGCTTCGGCTCTCATTTTTACTTTCCCTTAATTTCATCCCATAAAATTAATTAATTTCTTGCCAAAAACTTGTGAATAGACTTAAATGTTCATTCACTTTCTTTTTCCTCAGCTTTTTGGAACTTTAGAGCAGATGCTTAAATGAACCAGTAGGGAAAAGATATGCAGAAATACTTTCAACTCTTACTAAGAGACACTTCTATAAAATTACTATGTTCCAGTAACTTTCAAAGCATTCTATAAATATTAAATAATTTACTTCAGTTAGTTTAGTTAGTTAATTAGCAGTTTAAACCTCATGATAAACGTATGGGAAAAGTACCCTAGTTAGTTCATTTTGAGATGAGAAAACTGATACATCAGTTCAGTTGCTCAGTTGTGCTCGACTCTGTGGCCCCATGGACTGCAGCACGCCAGGCTTCCCTATCCATCACCAACTCCCAGAGCTTACTCAAATTCCTGTCCATCAAGTCGGTGATGCCATCCAACCATCTCAGCCTCTGTCACCCTCCTCCACCCGCCTTCAATCTTTCCCAGCACCAGGGTCTTTTCCAATGAGTTGGTTCTTCGCATCAGGTGGCCAAAGTATTGGAGTTTCAGCTTCAGCATCAGTCTTTCCAATGAATGTTTAGGGCTGGTTTCCTTTAGGATTAATTGGCTTGTTATCCCTGCACTCCAATGGACTCTCAAGAGTCTTCTCCAACACCACCATCCAAAAGCATCAATTGATACATGGGAAGATTAAATAACTTGCCACATATTACAGTTAGTTGTGATATGAAGTTAGTATTCAAATTCAAGAAGTATCTGCTTTAAACTCTATTTAATTCCATTCTTCTGCTGATATTCCTTGAAGGTTCACACAACACACACGTGCATAGAAGCACACAGGTAATAATATCTATTGTGCAGCCACTGTGCCTTATGCTGAGAATTATAGGAAAATTCTGCTACTATAGTTTTACTAAGAAAAAAGAACTAAGAAATGACTAAAGTATGACCTGGCCAATCTAACTATGAAGAAACATCACAAGATACTTTAAGACTGAACTTCCCTGGTGGCTCAGATGGTAAAGCATCTGTCTGTGATGCAGGAGACCCAGGTTCGATCCCTGGGTTGGGAAGATCCCTTAGAGAAGGAAATGGCAATCCACTCCAGTACTATTGCCTGGAAAATCCCATGGACAGAGGAGGCTGGTAGGCTACAGTCCATAGGGTCGCAAAGAGTCGGACATGACTGAGCGACTTCACATTAGAAAATAACGTGGGAAATAAATGAATATCACTGGTAAGATTTGATTGTACAGTGCTTCATCCCCAAACTTTGTCACCTTTATCCATTTTACATATATTAAATAGGAATTATATATATATGTGTGTGTGTGGGCTTTTCCAGTGGCTCAGTGGTTTGTGTGTATGAAGATGTATGAATGCAAGAAATAGAAAAATGTCAGCTTTCATACAGAAGGAAAAATGAGATAAAAAAGAATGTTGTCAAATAAAAATAATTTTAAATGTCAGATCACAGTTATCTTAGTCCAAGTTTCCCATGTAGAATTCAACCACACACTCCCCCATCCTGTCTATTTATTGCTGGAATTTTGGTGAATAGAAAGATCTCTTTAATAACTTATTACTATTGCTTCATTTTAACTAATATTTCTTTCTCTTTTTTTGCTTCATCAATTTATTAATCCACATTTCAGATGTAATGACATTTTTAAAATATCTGTTGAATTAGATCTCTTCAGTAGACCTGTATTTCCCACCAGATTTATCAGTTGATATAAAGTATTTTGGTACAAGACAGAAGCTTCCTGTTTCCTTGTCATTATCTCTTACTCATCTCTCATTGTTGTCTTTATGTGTGAATGATTAATTACCCCAAAACATAAGCAAATACTACTAAAACAATTCTGTAGTTTTTCTGACAGCAAATAGAGCTGATTATTAGATGATTGCATTAGCATTAATAGTATTCCTGAGTCTGTTTTGCATGAACCAGGGGTTAAGTGCTTATTGCCAAAAGTATGGTTTAATATTCCATGATTATAAAGGTTATAGAGATGTGAAGGATATGATAAAATTATCAACTTAAGCTAGAGAATATTTGGATGGTTTGTCTGTCACCTGGACCTGAGACAAACCTTTATAAAGGAAAAAATCTTTTTGATGACATTTCTTTTGTCACAACCCTTCAACTTGAGAAATGTTCCTGCCAAAATTAAATCAGGATTCACTTTTTTATCAAATGCCAGACATTCACTTAATGGCCACTAAAGATTGTATGCCCCCAAAGATGTCAACTTTTGTCAGTATGATCATATTATTTGGCTTTATTATTCTCTCTCACTTTCTCTCTCTCTCCCTATATATATATACACACACATGCACAATTTCACTTGCTAATTACTTATCAGTTAATTATATGATACTGATTGTGAAATCAACTTCATAAATCATTAGGACAGATAACCGTAATAATTCAGTTGAAGGAAAACCTAGTTTAAAGCAGCTTAAGAGTATCACTCAGAATGATAATATTTAATAAACAAGGTACCTATGTTTAATAAATTTAAAGACTACTTCATATAATGCGCTATATTATATAGTATGTGACTATAAGGAAAATGAAAACAAACACTACTGATATTCTCAGACAATTGTTATGAGAAGGTCAGAAAGCAAAACATATAGGTAACCTGACATTTTCTGAATTATCAGCTCTAAGTGGATTAGTATGCTTTTATAACTTTGACATTATCTGGAAATAAAATGGATATGGTAAAATTTTTATCTAGCAGTTCTTTCTTTTTCTGTATTCTTTCCAGTAACTTCATGTTTATTTTTGTGTTCTGACTGCTTCTCTCTTTTTAAGGTCTAATTTTTTTGCCCAAAGGGGTAGGTTTTATATACTCACTTTTTGTTTGCTGTTCATTTTCAGGATGGCTTTAAGACTGTGATCTTATAGAACAAACTGAGCAGAAGATTAACACTAAATAGAAGAATAGAATAATACTGTAAACTAATTAAACTTAATAGGCATATGTCAACACTTTAGTCAACAAAAGCAGACCACATATTCTTCCCCAGTGCCCAATATAGATAACCTAGAAAAAATATATCACATTAATGATAAAATGAAAAAAAAATGTAAATTTATATAACCTTCTCAAAAAACAACTTTCCATAGTCTTATTTCAGTTTCTTTGCAGAGTAGTCAAAAGATTCTCTAGTAAATGATGCATAATATGCCCTGTAGCTTACTTGACAACAGGTTTTGTTGGGCTTTAGGTTAGTTTATAACTTTTGTCATGAATAATACCTCACTGATTTCAATGCAACCCATGTGAATAAAGTAATTTCAAATCTTTATCAATGTGTTTGTACTGAAGAAAAAGTACACATTTTTTTCCTTTATCATTATTCTTATAATATTAAATTATGATGTGCTAGAAATGATGGGTGGACAATTTTGCTGCACCTCAGGAAAGCTCTTTGGATACTAAGGACAGTGTAGCAAAAATATAAACTGCTAATTTAGACTTCATTTTTCATGTTTGTTGGTTTTTATGCATCTGAAATGTACCTTAACATATATATGTGTCTCCAGTACAATATATCTCATATTTAATTAGTGATTTTTACTAATCCCTGGAAAAAAGAGCCTAAACAATGTTGTGGAAAATAATGAACAATGCAGACTGTCTACAGTCCTTCCAAATAGTTATACAATTATGCAATGTAATTTTATTACATTTCTTGCATTCTGGGTATTCCACCAGTAATGCCTTTTAGCAATCAGACAAGCACATCATGATATGGTATTTCGCACACACACACACATAAAGAGAGAGAAAAATGAAACATATCAATTCTCAGCCTAACTATAATCCTTCTTTCATTAGCAATAAGGAAGCTATTTACTTGATTGACTCAATTCAGTTCAGCTCAGTGTCTCAGTCGTGTCCGACTCTCTGCGACCCCATGAATCGCAGCATGCCAGGCCTCCCTGTCTATCACCAACTCCTGGAGTTCACTCAGACTCGAGTTCATCAAGTCAGTGTTGCCATCCAGCCATCTCATCCTCAGTTGTCCCCTTCTCCTCCTGCCCCCAATCCCTGCCAGCATCAGTCTTTTCCAATGAGTTAGCTCTTCGCAGGAGGTGGCCAAAGTACTGGAGTTTCAGCTCTAGTATCATTCCTTCCAAAGAAATCCCAGGGATGATCTCCTTCAGAATGGACTGATTGGATCTCCTTGCAGTCCAAGGGACTCTCAAGAGTCTTCTCCAATACCACAGTTCAAGAGCATCAATTCTTCGGCGCTCAGCCTTCTTCACAGTCCAACTCTCACATGCATACATGACTATTGGAAAAACCATAGCTTTAATTAGATGGACCTTTGTTGGCAAAGTAATGTCTGTGCTTTTGAATATGCTATCTAGGTTGATCATAACTTTCCTTGCAAGGAGTAAGCATCTTTTAATTTCATGTCTGAAATCACCATCTGCAGTAATTATGGAGCCCCCCAAAATAAAGTCAGCCACTGTTTCCCCATCTATTTCCCATGAAGTGATTATGCATGTTTTATTGTAAGAGCTCATGTCATGTTTAGATCCATGTCATATGCTTTTTCAAGGCTCTCTACAGTTCATACATGTTAGTTATTCACACAGGCACTTATTTCAAGCTTAATCTGATATTTTAATATCCTTCTCCTGACTTATGCAAAGATCACTAACGTGACAATAATCTCCATTTTCATCAATGCAATAATATCCTGAGGATATCACTGATAGTTTTCTATTATTGCTGTAACAAATCACCACAAATTCCGTGACGTCAAACAATAGAAATATATTATTTAAAACAGTGGAGATCAAAAACCTAAAATGAATCTCACTGAGCTAAAATCAGAGTTTCATCAGGATTACATTTCTTCTGGAGGCTCCAGGGGAGAATCTGTTTCTTTGTATCTTCCAGCTTCTAGAGGCTTCCCACATTCTACAACCCGTGGGATCATTCCCCATCTTGAAATTACAACATTGGGCCAAGTTCTTCTCATGCTGCTGTCTCTCTAGTCCTCTCTTTCTCTCTCTCTCTGTCTTTTTTTTTTCCACTTTCTTCTACCTTTAGGTCCTGTGATTGCACTGGGAACACATGGACAATCCAGCATAATCTCCCTATTCTAAAGTGAACTGATTAGCAACTACCTGATATAGCATTCTTCTTGATATGTAATCTAACAATTTTATATTTCTGGGGATTAGGTTGTGGATCTTTGGTGAGGTTATTATTTTGTTTACCACACTAAGCCACTAATACCTTGCCATATTTCTCCTGAAATATTTTTAATTCTGCCTGTGATGTCTTGTTTTCTAAGGGTATAATCATAACTGCGTTCATTCTGAACTAAAAGACAAACTCCTTAACGTACACCATCTTTTACCTAGATTGTTCCATTTCCATTTGTGATCAGGGTATTGCTATGAAGCAACCTGATTAGCTAGTTATTACTTATCTTCCTTGAATAATCGTGTCACAAAGAAAACAAAAAATAATTACACAACCAAAAAGACCTGCATATCAATTGGTCATACATTTCTAAATTATATCTTTTAATAGTTTCTGAGATTTCTGTAGATAGATTTGGAACATGCATAAATTCATAGGGAAATATTCAAGGATTAACACTACAAAATATTGCAGCTTTTGTCTACTAAGTTTGGTGCCATAGAAAAGGGCATCTTTGTCTACAGCTGGGAAGTAGATACAAGCTGCAATATTTTGTAGTGTTAATTAATTTTCAGGAATAACAAAATACAGTAACTGGCTGTGAGTGATACAATTGGCTACTCTATCAGATACTCCATAGAGCCTTACCTCTATGGATAATTGTTGCTCTGTGTTTCCAAAAATCCAATTTAAAAAAAATCTATATTGTATATGTGAACACAGGTTCTAGAATCAGACTGAAGATTGCCTGGTTTTAAATCTTTTCTTCCACCATTGCTCAGCTATGAGAACTAGAGAAAGTTACTTAAATGTTCTCATATCTAAAAGGAGGACACTAAAAATAGTACTATCTTATGGTCATTGTCATGATCAAGTCAGTTAATTCACATGAAGTTCTCTGCATGGCATATGAAATACAGTAAACTTTAAAAATGTTAAAAACCAAATTGACCAGAAAATAAAGATAAACATTAAAATATCTGTCAATTCCAAGTCATGCCATCTTAGATACCACATGCAATGCATCAACATCACAGAACAGGAAATCTCTCTAAATCCAACTCATTTCCTTTTAATGATTAGTCCTCTGGTAGGATGTAAAAGTCATTCCTGCTCATTCTTCCTGCAAACTTCAAGTTTCTCAGTCCTTGATTTTTTGTGAGTCACTTTTTGAACCAGAACACACATATATCCACATAGATAAGAAATAGATGCAGGTCAGGCACAGATTAAATGGGGCTTACAAAAGTAACATTTCTCCAAATAAAAGTTAGTAACAAGAGATTCAAGACTAGCTACAACATGCTATAACTACTTCTCAAATATTTTCACAAAAGAGGATAGATTTTTGTCTTGTTTTCACAAAAATAAGTGACCTGTTTGGGTAGTTTTATGAGAACAATTAAATGGCCCACATAATAAATGTATTCTATTTGAAATACACTAAAGAATAGGAAGTGGCAATTTATGTTTTCTACAATTATTACTCCACTTTCAAGTTCTCAGCATTATATTTAGCCAATGATTCTAACTCTCGCTTCTTCAGTGGCAAACAAAAGGTTTCCCAATTATCAGAATTTGCTGTTTCCTGGATACTCTTTTTCATAAATATGGATATAGTTGTGAGTTACAGTTGTAAGTATGGGTATACAAGGTAAAAATAAGTTGCAAGGTATAGGCAATGGAGGATGTATATATTCAGAACTAAAAGAAAAATTAATTGTAAAGCAGACTGCACACATCTTTAATCTTACAATATACTTTATCACTGATCTTTCACTAAATTATTGACACTGTAATGTGTAACAGTCTCTATTTGTGGAAATGATGGTTTACATACAAAAATTATAAGAGAAAATCTTGGAGGCAATATCAGTTCAGTTCAGTCACTCAGTCGTGTCTGACTCTGCACCACATGGCCTGCAGCACCCCAAGCCTCTCTGTCCATGGCCAACTTCTGAAATTTACTCAGACTCATGTCCATTGAGTTGGTGATGCCATCCAATCATCTTATCCTCTGTCATCTCCTTCTCCTCCTGCCTTCAATCTTTCCCAGCATCAGGGTTGTTT
>SJYC01057349.1:0-17413 GCA_006408675.1 Madoqua kirkii
TCCACTCTAAAGAAATCAGTCCTAAATATTCATTGGAAGGACTGATGCTGAAGCTGATACTCCAATATGTTGGCCACCTGATGTGAAGAACTATCTCATTTGAAAAGGCCCTGATGCTGGGAAAGTCTAAAGGCAGGAGAAGAATGGGATGATAGAGGATGAGATGGTTGGATGGCACCATCAACTCAATGAACATGAGTTTGACTGGCCTCCGGGAGTTAGTGATGGACAGGGATGTTTGGCGCGCTGCAGTCCTTGGGGTCGCAAATAGTCAGACACAACTGAGCGACTGAACTGAATCTCTTGTTTCACTATACACACACATGAACATAATCTCTATGTGTGCTAAGCAATGAAGTGTGAAAAGGGATCCTATACAGCTTTTAGATAAATTTGCAGACGTGAATAGATCATAGTAACTGTGAGAATTAGTTGCTTAAGTCCTGGACAATAGGTTGATTTTCTAAAATATATGGTTATAGGTTGAGTATAATGCTTTTCTTTTTAAAAATGTTATTCTGAAATAAAGCTAGTTTGGAGAAGTGTTCCTTTATTAATAAAATCAGTAATTTAATACATGGGGAAGAAATAAAATGTACGTTTTCCTACTGAGTGACATAGGGCAAAATGTCCTGTGGTATTTATGGTATCATAAAGTCCAATACATAAAATGTTAAATCTCTCTATAATCTGAAAAGCAATAAACCTGAATATTTTTATTTGTACCCTTAGAGATATAGAAGTAAGTGTATATCCATTGAGAAGCATGTTAACGGCATTAGAGCTGTAGGATATTCCCTACAGAAGGATAAAATTCATGCAGAAATGAAACAAAGGATCCATGAATAATACCTCAAAATATGGAATGTATAAATACATAATATAAATTTAGCAACAGTGACTATAAACAGCTATTCTTTTAAATTTATAGTAAGATGCTACAATATATATGTCTCACACTTGATGAACTGGATAATATATATATATATTGTATCAATTAACATGGAATTGCCAAAGGAATTTCAAAGAATCTGTGGTCATTTTTTTTTAATTTTTTAAAAGTTATTTGTTTTAAAAAGAAAAGTGTTTTTTTTTTTTTAACCCCTAATTAACAAAGATGCTGGGAGGGATTGGGGGCAGGAGGAGAAGGAGACGACAGAGGATGAGATGGCTGGATAACATCACCAATTCGATGGACATGAGTTTGAGTGAACTCTGCGAGTTGGTGATGGACAGGAAGGCCTGACGTGCTTCAATTCATGGGGTTGCAAAGAGTCAGACACGACTGAGCGACTGAACTGAATTAACAAAGAATAGTGATAAAATGAAAACAGCTAAAATGCTCTAGAATTTTAAAATCCTAAATTATCAATTAACATGGAATTGCCAAAGGAATTTCAAAGAATCTGTGGTCATTTTTTTTTAATTTTTTAAAAGTTATTTGTTTTAAAAAGAAAAGTGTTTTTTTTTTTTTAACCCCTAATTAACAAAGATGCTGGGAGGGATTGGGGGCAGGAGGAGAAGGAGACGACAGAGGATGAGATGGCTGGATAACATCACCAATTCGATGGACATGAGTTTGAGTGAACTCTGCGAGTTGGTGATGGACAGGAAGGCCTGACGTGCTTCAATTCATGGGGTTGCAAAGAGTCAGACACGACTGAGCGACTGAACTGAATTAACAAAGAATAGTGATAAAATGAAAACAGCTAAAATGCTCTAGAATTTTAAAATCCTAAAATTATTTGCTAAATGATAGAAATGGCATCAGATAATACTGGAGGAGAATCTTAGCTTTATCTCTCATAAGTTCCATAAGGTTAACTTTTGAGAGCATCAGTCTTCCCAAATGTTAAAAAAGAGCATATATATCTCTAAGAATGTGTCTAAGAATAAACCAATAGGATGTATATATAGAAGTCAGTATAGTGGCTAGTATGTGATAAAGTGCTCTGTTAAGTTTGTCATTTTCACTTTGATTACGCACAGAATTGATAACCAGAGCACAAGAAATCATCCATGTCTATGAGCAGAGCTACCAAATGGAAAAGGTAAAGATTTTCCAGAAAGAAGTATTGACAGTTGACATTTTTGCTTTTTTAAAAACTTGGGTTGAAATTTCTGGTCTTTCCCCATTAAGGGTAATACTATCTATAGGTCTTTAATAGATGCCCAAATCAGATTGAGGACTAGTCCTTCTCTTGCTGTTTCAATGGAGAATTTTATTATGAATTTGAGTTCTGTCAGAGGGTGTTTCCACATCTACTGAGAGGATCGTATAATTTCACTCCTTTATGAATATGGTAGATAACAGTAACTGATTTCCAGATACTAAAATAACCTTCCATTTCAATGATAAATCCCACTTGGTTATAGTGCATTATTCTTCGCACATATTGCTAAATTTAATTTGTGGCTATTTTATTAAGGAATGAGATCTATATTTATATAGAATGTGGATCTATAGGGCTTTTGATTTTTTTATGTGATGACTTTGGCTTTAATATCAACATAATACTGGCCTCATAAAATGAGTTGCAGAATGTTCTATTCTCCTTAAATTTGCCAATTTATTTTAAAGATCAGTATTTTTTTCTTCTTTAAATATTTCGTAGTATTTGCTATTGAATACACTTGGATGTGAATTTTCTTTTTGGACATTTTAAATTACTAATTCAGCTTCTTTATTTGACTTAGATTTGTTGAGATGTTCTCTTACTTCTTGAGATAGTTTTGGTAATTTGTATTTTTCAGGAAACTGACTCATTTTACCCATTGTCAAACTTACTGACATATTCACAGATTTTTTTCCCTTAAATCTGCAGAGATAACATCTCTTTGAATCCTGATGGTGTATTCTCCCTTTTTTCTTAGTTCATCTAACTGTAGTTTTATCAACACATTTATTCTTTGGAATGAGCCAACTCTTGACTTTACTGGCTTTTTTCTATTATTTTTCTATATTCCATATGAGGTGTCAGCAAGTTTCAAGTCACAGGACAAATTTGTCTTGCTCCCTGTTTTATAAATAAAGTTGTATTGGAATACCAACCTGACTTGTTTGTTATCACCTACAGCTGCTTTTGCATTAAACAGCAGAGCTGAATAACTGTTACAGAGACTATATTATCTATAAATCTCAAAATAAAAAAACCCCACTACCTGGTTCTTTACAGGAAAACAAAACAAACAAAACAAACAAACAAACAAAAGAAAACAGCCCCTTTGTTCCACATAATTGATACCAACTCTCCTGGTTACTGTTTGCTATTTTCTACATGCTTTGGGGTTTAATTTACTTTTACTTTTCTAGTTCATTAAGGTTGAAATAGAGCATTGATTTGAAAGTTTCCTTTTTGTAATACAAGCATTTAATGCTGTAACTTTTCCTCCAACCATTCTTTTAGCTGCCTCTCACACATTTTGATTGTGTTTTCATTTTTATTGAAGTCAATATATTTTCTCTCTCTCTCTCTTTTTTTCTTTTGCAATTTCAAGTGTGAACCTTGTGTTACTTAGCAGTGTAGTGTTTAACTTTTATACATTTAGAGATTTTCCAGATTTCCTTCTATTTTGACTTCTAATTTAATCCTTTTGGGATTAGAAAACATGCTTTATGTTATTTCAGTTTTTAAAAATTAAGACTTTTTTTTCAAGTATATTGTCTATGCTAGTAAATGTTTCAGGTGCACTTGGAAATAATGTATATTCTACTCTGTTGGATGGTGTTCTCTTTATATGTAAGCTTGGTCAAGTTGATTAATGGTGCTGTTCAAATCTTCTATGCCTTATCTCTTATGTCTACTTATTTCATCCATTATGTAGAGGAAAACAACACTCTAACTAGTTTTGGTGTATATGTTTCTCCTTTTAGATCTGTATTTAAGTATTTTATAGCTGTTTTTTTAGTTTTCTATGACTAAACACTTTTGAAATTGTTATCTACTTCTCTGTGTTTCCCTGAAAATGTTGCTTTAAATAATTTTATTTTGTATTTTTTTTTCTGTGGGGGAGAGTATCCTAAACTCCTCATGTTGCCTTTATTATAAAGACAATTGGAGAAGGCAATGGCACCCCACTCCAATACTCTTGCCTGGAAAATCCCATGGATGGGGGAGCCTGGTAGGCTGCAGTCTGTGGGGTCGCTGAGGGTCGGACATGACTGAGCGACCTCACTTTCACTTTTCATTTTCATACATTGGAGAAGGAAATGGCAACCCACTCCAGTGTTCTTGCCTGGAGAATCCCAGGGACAAGGGAGCCTGGTGGGCTGCCGTCTATGGGGTCACACAGAGTCAGACATGACTGACGCAACTTAGCAGCAGCAGCAGCAGCAGCAGCATGCATTAAATTTTTAATTTCTATGTTGTATAAGTCAGTTCTACACTTTCCAGGGTTTCAAGGTTTTTAATATAGAGATTTTAATTCTCTGGTGAAATTGTGAAAATTGTGTTGTAAATTTTAATAATAGTATTTTCATATTTATTTTGATAACCCCAATGATTAGGCCATCTGTGTGCCTATTTTCTATTTTACTTTTTGGGTTTTTGGTGAAGGGGGCATGTCTTAATTTTTTTCTTTTTTACTAAACCCTAAATATTTTATGTAAAAAAGCATGAGGGCTTATTGACACTCACTATTCTGGTAGATCACAGCAGGGGAATCACCTAAATTGCATTAAGGACTGCAAGAAACTGTTGGTCAGCCATTATTATAAAGCCCTGCTTACTCTGGTCCTGGGGGAAAGAACTTCAGAATATATAATGAGGTGAAGTTTACAAAGGAAGCCTCACTTCTTTTCAAGTTCTGAATTCCAGTTTTGAGATTCTCAGAACTGGGAGACTGCTAGCAAGTCTACTCTGATTTTCTAATTTTCACCTAGCTCAACTGCAGAATTTTTGAATTTCTGTGTATAGATACTTTGCCCTTAGCTTTAGGCTAAAAATATACAGGGATCCTAAATGATAGCCTGTTAAATTTACTTTAACCCACCGTCTTAGATGTCCTAAACTCCAGTCTTTGTTTTCTTAGCATTGGGAGACTGCTGAAAACTCTAGCACTCTGCCTTTTCAGTGCTTTTCCTCTTGCCTTATTAGTCTTTGCCCTTCTCAGCTGGAAAATTTAAGAAATATGTCAAGGTAAAGCTACCAGAGTATCAGGCTTACTTCTTTGTTCTTCTCTTCTTTCTGAGAACTTGGATCTTCAAGTCTTTACTGTTTTGGCAGTCCCAAACTGAAATTTCTAAAATCTCCTCTGAAGGACAAGGGACTGCCAGAATATTTGCTGGTTTCTTTTCTACTAACCAAAGCCATCTGCTTGACTTGCAGCTTCTGGTATCACACCGAAAACTGGCAAATTCTTTTAAGGAAAGATGCTTAACAAGTGTCATCTTATCTCTCTGTAGTTCTCTTCTTTCCAGAGCTTGACACTCCTCCAAATCTTGATTGACTTAGGGTAACTCTATAATGCTTTCAAAGTATTCTCTTTCTTAAAAAAAAATTGTCTTTTCTTGCCTTTTCTGAGACTTTGTGAAATTCAGGCTATAATATCTCAAAACTAGAAGTCATAAACATAAATAAATCAATTTAGTTCAGTTGCTCAGTCATGTCCAACTCTTTGCAATCCCATGGACTGCAGCACACCAAGCTTCCCTATCCTCAACTCCTGCAGCATGCTCAAACTTATGTCCACCAAGTCAGTAATGCCATCCAACCATCTCATCCTCTGTCATCCCCTTCTCCTCCTGCCTTCAATCTTCCCCAACATCAGGGTCTTTTCTAATGAGTCAACTCTTCCCATCAGGTGGCCAAAATATTGGAGCTTCAGCATCAGTCCTTCCATTAGGACTGAAATCCTTTAGGATCGACTGGTTGGATTTCCTTGCAGTCCAAGGGACTCTCAAGAGTCTTCTCCAACACCACAATTCAAAAGCATCAGTTCTTGAGCACTCAGTTTTCTTTATGGTCCTACTCTCACATCCGTACACAACTACTGGAAAAACCATAGCTTTGACTATATGGATCTTTGTCAGCAAAGTAATGTCTCTGCATTTTAATATGCTGTCTTGGTAGGTCATAACTTTTCTTCCAAGGAGCAAGTGTCTTTTAATTTCATGGCTGCAGTCACCATCTGCAGTGATTTGAAGCCCAAGAAAATAGTCTCTCACTATTGTTCCCCATCTATTTGCCATGAAGTGATGGGACCGGATGCCGTGATCTTAGTTTTTTGAATGGTGAATTTTAAGACAGCTTTTTCACTCTTTTTCCTATTTTGTATCATTAGTAAAAATCACATTCCCATTGTCCAAGATGACCATTTTTTTGTTGTTGTTTTCCTGAAAAAAAAAAATCTATTTTTCTTTCCATACTAACTCCACTGAACCTTAATACCCCACATATCACTTCCCTTCAACAATTTGCCAACTAAGAAAATTACAGGTCAATATCAGTGATGAACACAGACACAAAAATCCTCAACAAAATACTAGCAAACTGAATCCACCAATCAGTTCAGTTCAGTCGCTCAGTCGTGTCCGACTCTTTGCAACCCCATGAACTGCAGCACGCCGGGCTTCCCTGTCCATCACCAACTCCCAGAGTAACTCAAACTCATGTCCATTGAGTCGGTGATGCCATCCAGCCACAAGATGACCATTTTTTAAAACTAGTTTTCTGTCCTCAAAAATCCGTTTACCTCCATCCTTACCTTACTCTGGGCTAATGAGTAAAAGAAATTATCACATATTTCTCTAGACCTGCTGTGAACATTTCAATTCTCTAGATATGTACCAAGCTCCTCTGAGAAGTCAAGCTATTAACATGAAAAGACATAACACTATTATTAGTTATATGGCAGGGTAACTGATTTTGGTCAGAGTAATTTTGATAGAAGGAAGGAAAATAAAAAATCAGGTATTGTTTCACCCAGTTTTGCTTTGCCTAGGAGCTGAAAAATAGACATGTCCTTAGGATAGGAGAAGAGGTGATGGCTCAGATAGTAAAGAATATGCCTGCAATCCAGGAGACCCAGGTTCAATCCCTGGGTTGAGAAGATCTCCCGGAGAAGGGAATGGCTACCCACTCCAGTTTTCTTGCCTGGAGAATTCCATGGACAGAGGAGCCTGGCGGGTTACATTCTATGGGATTGCAAACAGATGAATGCAACTGAGCAACTTTCACTACAGTGACGTACTTTTCTCAAAGGTGAATGGCACGGTAAACAGGGTTCATAAAGATGATCAGTAAGAAGCGTGAAGTAGATAAAAGATGAGGAATAAAGAAAAAGAAAGTCCTTGAGCCAACAAGAGAAAGACCTCATCATCCTTGTGGAAATTTTGCCTTTGATATAATTAGAGACAGTTATATTTTGGGGTAGGTACAATGAAGGTAGTGGATGGGCTTTGTGAGGACTCACACATCCAATATGAACTGAGGTAAATAAGTACCAGGCACATGACAAAATTCAACTATAGTTGAATCGTCCAATATGGTGACTACTAGACACACATGACATTTGATTACAAATTATAATTAACTAAAATTAAACAAAATGAAAAATTTAGTCCCTCAGTCAAACTAACCAAATTTTACATGCTTGATAGCCACACGTGGCTAGTGACTACCATACTGGACAATATAGATATAGTAGAACTTTTTCATAAGTGTAAAAAATTCAGTTGGACGGCATTGGCCTAGATTATCTGTTATGAATAGCAGGCATACAATTCAGTATTTAGTCTAAATGGAAAACTGACAAGTAAGAACATATGCAGAGACTGTTTTACTCAATCCTCTCTCAAGTTTGAGAAGATTAGAGAGAATGATTTTGTGGGATACAAAAAAAAAATCAGATTTCTCCTTCAGCTCAACTTTTGTGTATCTGCAGAACTGGCTAACTTGTATATGGCCTCTGTTTCAATATTTCCAGGTGGTGACTAATACAGGTTACCTTTATGCTGCGTCAGTTTGTATTTCTTCAGTAACTAATGAGACTGAACTTTCATGCTGGTTTGTTTCAACTAGAGTGATATTTTATTTTTATAAATTCTGTATTTGTGACATTTTCAGATTTTACATTTCAAAGCATATTTTGCTTAAGGACAGAAAAAAATCCCTCTGTATTAGGATTTTTAATACTATGTTTGTTATGCTAGAAATGTTTTCTCCCAGCTTGTCATTTTCCTTCTGTGTGTGCATTGGTCAAGAAATATTTTAATGTTTATGTATTTAAGTGTGTTAATCTTTTCTTTTGTAGTTTCAGTCATTGGTATAAGGCTTTACTGTCTTTGCATTAAAATCATTTTGGGGTATTAGATATTTCAAGTTTAAATGCTTAATTTGTGCATGTATACACACAGAAATACATATGCACACAGAGAAGTATTTGGGGTAAATGGTGAGATAAAATGTAACTTTCTCATTTTCTTTGTATAAACTAGCTATCATTTTAACATTATTTCTCGATGGTTTATTCAATAATATTTCTTCTATTGTCAAGCTTAATTTATAGGGGTATTTATATATAGCTTTTACATAAACTAGGTCTGATTCCAACTGTTCTCATTTAATCCACTGAGATGTCACTCCTGGAATCAGCATCATGACTATTTGACTAATTGTACCTTTTAAGTGAACTGTAATATGTTATACCATATCTATCTATATCTATATGACTATTACTCAATCTTAAAAAAAGAAAATCCTACCATTTGTTACAACATATATAAACTTGGATGACATTATGCTGACGGAAGTAAGCCAGATACAGAAGAACAAATATTGCAGCATCCTACTTATACCAGGAACCTACTTATATCAGGAAACTAAAATAATCAGACTCATGGAAGGAAAGTGTACCAGGAGTTGGGGAGAGGGTACATAGTCAGTCATGAAAGATGAATGAGTTCTAGAGTTTGACTGTATGGCATAGTGCATGTGGTAAAAATGTTTCATTGTTCTTATAAAAGAAAGGAAGGAAGAAAACTTTTAGAGGTCATACCTAAGTTTATGGCATTGTTCATAGTGATTGTTTATACTTATCTACAAACTATTCAAGGTGTATACATTAACTGACATTTTTGTATGTCAGTCATACCTCAAATTAACCAAAAATAATTTTAGAAAGGAAGAATTTACCTTTTATAGAGAAAACTTACAAATATAAAATGTAGAAATATCCAGGTACATTCATAACAGAGTATGGTGGCAAGTAGAAATATTCAAATTAAAGTCAGGAACAAAGCAAGACGTTTTTTCCTTATTCATGAAATTCAAATATATCACCTGTTTCCTGTGACTTTTTTTTCTTTTTTTGACCGTGCACATGGCATATGGGATCTTAGTTCCCTGGCCAGAGATTTAACACATGCCCCTTGCAGTGGAAACACAAAGTCTTAACCACTGGACTGTCAGGGAAGTCCCACCTATGACATTTTATATCTAAACTTTTAACACATTTTTCAGCTCAGGGATACTTTTATTATTTATCTTATTTTTCTTTCTCCATCATTTTATTCACAGTGTTTATTTTCTTTTTCTTTTGATAAAATTGAAAGAAATTGACAGAGAACAATACCTAAATGTTCATCCACAAGTTAACATTTTAGTATATAATCATTTTTTAATGAAAAAGTATTCTAGATAAATGTTATGCCAATGTTGTCATTCATCTCTACCTCACTTATTTTCCAAGAGATGAAAGTATCATAAATTTTGTGTATATCTTTCCAGATTTTTGTTGAAATTTTTACATACATAATTATGCTTACATTGTATGGTGGATTGTCTTCATCAAAAATGTTACTTTAGATAAGCACCATTTACTTATATAATTTGTTAATAAGTTTACATAAAGCCTGTTTTTCATTGATTTTAGGATTAGTTTTAATATATAGAGATCCAGATTATTCCTTACATCTAATACTACATTTTATTATTCATCTTTCTACAGATGGGCATTCAGTTGCTTCCATTTTTTCTGTGATAAATGATTAAATATTCAGTTCACTTCAGTCGCTCAGTCGTGTCCGACTTTTTGCAACCCCATAAATCGCAGCATGCCAGGCCTCCCTGTTCATCACCAACTCCCAGAGTTCACTCAGACTCACGTCCATCAAGTCAGTGATGCCATCCAGCCATCTCATCCTCTGTCTTCCCCTTCTCCTCCTGCCTCCAATCCCTCCCAGCATCAGAGTCTTTTCCAATGAGTCAACTCTTCGCATAAGGTGGCCAAAGTACTGAAGTTTCAGCTTCAGCATCATTCCTTCCAAAGAAATCCCAGGGCTGATCTCCTTTAGAATGGACTGGTTCAAGAGTCTTCTCCAACACCACAGTTCAAAAGCATCAATTCTTCGGTGCTCAGCCTTCTTCACAGTCCAACTCTCGCATCCATACATGACCACTAGAAAAACCATAGCCTTGACTAGACGGACCTTAGTCAGCAAAGTAATGTCTCTGCTTTTGAGTATGCTATCTAGGTTGGTTACTAAAAATATTAAGTATATTTAAATATATTTCCTTGTACACATGATCTGCTTTTATTAAGGCATTATAGCTGACACTATCAGTGCCCTACACTTATTCTTTCAGGCCTCCCTTCTGTATGCTGAGGGCTGTTACTATGAGCACCTATTTGCTCTGGACACCTTGAAGATAATTCATGGATAAGAGCAATACAGCCAGAACACAGGGCAAGCTGGAAGTCCATGAGCTAATGATCCAGGAAGTAGCTCTCAACCAGTGATGCACAGGGAACAGGAAGATAAAAACCCCAGATCAATCACCCTTGACTAGGATAACCGCAAGTGTCTATTCTCCACTATCCACTACAGTTCCTCCATCAGATGGAGCTCCAGGAGCCCACAACCTTTCACAGCTTACTTTCCCATGTCTTACTTCCCTGCTGGTATATTCTGTGAAGTGAAGTGAAGTCACTCAGTCGTGTCCAACTCTTTGCAACCCCATGGACTGCAGCCTACCAGGCTCCTCTGTCCGTGGGATTCTCCAGGCAAGAGTACTGGAGTGGGTTGCCATTTCCTTCTCGAGGAGATCTTCCCAACACCAGGGATCGAACCTGGGTCTCCTGTATTGCGGGCAGATGCTTTACCATCTGTAATCATTCACAAATAAAGTATTTGTACTGAAATTTTAGTCTCCAGATCTTCTCCTGAAAGCATTCAAACCTAGGAATGATATACCTAGGTGTGAAATTGTTGGGTTGTAGGGTATGACTGTTTTGGATAAAGTCAAAAGTGTGTACATATATGTACAATATGTATATATACATGTCTGTGTGTATTGTAAAGTTGATTTCCAAAGTAGTTAGGAGTCTTATTGACACTGAATGACATTTGTCTTTTCAACACTTGATATTATTCAATTTCCTTTTAATTTTTACTTATTGTATGAGTGGGAACTGGTATCTTGTTATTTCTATTCGTTCATTATTAGTGAGTCTCTCCTTTCCTTATGGAATGAGTAGTATATATACATGTTGAATTAATAAGATGTAACCTCTATATTTCTTATTTTCAGTTAACATATTTGTCTCTTCATCTTTACCCCTGAAAATCATGGTGAATTCATCAGTTTTCTAACTCACTGATCTAATTCTCAGACAATTAAACCGTTACCACTGGACTTATTGTTTTTGCTTTTTATAGGCTGTTATGTAACTTCCTGAAACTGGGATTTCTTTGGAAGGAATGATGCTAAAGCTGAAACGCCATTACTTTGGCCACCTCATGCGAAGAGTTGACTCATTGGAAAAGACTTTGATGCTGGGAGGGATTGGGGGCAGGAGGAGAAGGGGATGACCGAGGATGAGATGGCTGGATGGCATCACTGACTTGATGGATGTGAGTCTGAGTGAACTCCGGGAGTTGGTGATGGACAGGGAGGCCTGGCGTGCTGTGATTCATGGGGTCGCAAAGAGTCGGACATGACTGAGTGACTGAACTGAACTGAACTGAGATACAAAGTACCTTATTTGCTTGTTTAATTTTTCTTACAACATGTTTACTTAGGTGGTAGAAGGGAAGCCCGTTCATTTAACTATAAGACACCTCATTACTTGAAGAACTTCAACCTCTGATGTACTGTATAAGTTTTATTTGCACTAAAATTGGAAATCTGTACATGTGTCATGGCCAGATTTAAGAGAGACTCTTTAATATTAGATGGATTACTGTATAAAACTTTGATTTGGGAGCAATAGGAAGACAAAAATTTTCTCTAATTTTAAGGAAAGAGACAGTTGGAATTGTATGATGTGGTTTTTAGTCTTGCCAAAAATGAGACAGGAATCCTGGTGAAGATGGCTAAGCCAGATTTAAGGCAGAAATTTCCCAATAGAAAGTGTTCTCTTTTCCATGTTGGCCATAGCAGCTCATCCTTACCTGTGATACAATCCTTTAAATAGCAAAACCGCTCTTGTGATCTTATAAACAGGATTATTTCCTGGTTTCTGATCTTGTTAGAGACTTTGCCCAATTTACCTTTGTTATGTTGATTATTTTCCAGTTAGAAGTTGTGAAGCAGGGAAATAAATGCATGAGCTCAGAAAGTTTCCTTTCAAAAAATACCTAAATTTTAAAAACAAAACTTCTACAATGATAAAACAATGATGAATGCATTTAAAGTTCTCTAAGAAAAAAGTAGACTTATTATCCTATAATATTCTCCTTTTCTAGAAAAAAATGATTAGTTCACAATTCCACTGTAATCTAATTCAATTATACCTAAACCCTAACAATTTGCTATAAAGCTTTAAAAATTATGCCTTTTTGACACTGTCAGTATGAACTTCTTTAAAATCCATGTTATCTTTCTTTTGACATTGCTTTGTTCCAGACCAATTACAAATGATGCAGCCTCAACAGGATTTTAAAAGCTCAAACATACTATGAAATGATGTGGAACAGAAATTAAAATTCATGTTTAATTTTTTATCGTCATAACTATTTCTACCTAGTATGCTACAGAGACTTTAATATGAATAATTTAAAATATTTTTCTCTCTTCAATGGCTCTTTGTAATGCTGGCAAGATAACACTGAAAGTCAAATGTTTCTCATAAGTTATCTTATTCTATACGGCTGTTAGTGTCGCTCTCAGTCTTTATGGTAAATTCAATGCAATTCCCTTTCTGGACCCCTCAGGAAAAGTCAGGATTTAGATAATGGCCTAAGAAAAACAATGAGGCTATTATACAGTTCAGTTCAGTTCAGTCGCTCAGTTCTGTCCGACTCTTTGCGACCCCATGAATCGCAGAACGCCAGGCCTCCTTGTCCATCACCAACTCCCGGAGTTCACTCAGACTCACATCCATCAAGTCAGTGATGCCATCCAGCCATCTCATCCTCTGTCTTCCCCTTCTCCTCCTGCCCTGAATCCCTTCCAGCATCAGAGTCTTTTCCAATGAGTCAACTCTTCACATCAGGTGGCCAAAGTACTGGAGTTTCAGCTTCAGCATCATTCCTTCCAAAGAAATCCCAGGGCTGATCTCCTTCAGAATGGACTGGTCGGATCTCCTTACAGTCCAAGGGACTCTCAAGAGTCTTATGCAACACACAATAAAGAGTTTAAAAAAAAATAAAATAAGAAAAAAAGAAAGAGTTACTCTGGTAGGGGAAAAAAAGAAAGACGGAAAAGAATTTTTCTCAGGGCCATTCTTTGGAGGCCTTCCTTTGGATTTTGGCATCTAGGGATACCTTTCTCGTGTTCTCCTTTACTTTCCTGCAGCTGTTGCTATCAGAGGATGTATGAGACACCACCCCCACCACGCCCTCCCCACCTCCAGCCCCAGAAGAAATATCAAGTTCTCCACTTGCCTCATCATCTTCTTTATGAGGCTAAATGGTGATATCTAATTAAATTCTATAGGAAAAAAAATCACATTTTCACTGTGAGAAATTCCCTTGACCATTATGTTGTTGGTCCTACCAAGAGGCCCAAAGATTCCACAATATAGAATCATGAGAACTGACTTTATTAAAGAAGTGGGCAGACTTCCTTTTATCCTTCTGCTGTGGATATCTACTTCTTCATTGGTAAACACTCCATCTTCTGGTAAACATTATTCTCTCTTTTATGGTAAAACCATTCTGCATGACATGAAAAACTAAATCCCTCCTGCAAACTACATATCATTAGGAAGATGACGTTGACCTCATTAATGAGAGCCCAACTCCAGAAGCTGATGAATGGTTAAGGAAGGGAATGTCATTACAAGGAGCCAAGTGGGGTTTCCCCAGTGGCTCAGTGGTAAGGAATCCACCTGCCAATGCAGGAGACACGAGTTCAATCCCTGACCCAGAAAGATCCCGTCTGGCACAGAGCAACTAAACCCACGTATCGCAGCTATTGAGCCTGTGCTGTAGAGCCGGGGAGCTGCAATTACTGAGCCGTCATGCAGCAGCTACTGAAGCGCTCATGCCCTAGAGCTTGTGCTCAGCAACAAAAGAAGCCACTGCAATCAGAAGCTCATGCACCTCAACTAGAGAGTAGCCCTGCTCACTGAAACTAGAGGGAAGCCTGTGCATCCGAGAAAATGCAGCATGGCCAAAAGATAGAGTGTAATAAAAAAGGAGGCAAATGGAGTTCTCTAGCCAGAATACTTCATTGTTAATCAAGGAAGTTTACTTGTGCCGCGATTGAAATGCTATCAGGATTGAAAGCTCAGGTTGCCAGGAGCCATCCTGCATAACACATAGAGAAAGCTTATCTGAGAGATGGAGAGGCAGAACTTAATGCTATCTTTTAACTTACTATATCAGACCAAGCCCAAAGCTAGCTAATGTTGGAAATTTTGATTGGGTCTATATCCTTTAAAATTAAGCCAGCTTAAATTACCTATCTGTCTCACTTAAACTGGAGGAGTCCTAAGACAAATGCTCCAACCTGGGCTTTGAGGAAGATAAATATACACCGGGAAACACAAAGAAAGGCACACCAAGTTTCTGTAATTGATCATATTCAATTTTCCACAAAGCAGACAGAGTTGCCTTCTGAACATATAAGTTCATTGGTGATATTTCCTCCTTTAAAATTCTCAAATTCTCCTTGCCATTAAAATAATATCTTCAAAGTCTTGCTTACCTCTGCTGCCTTATTTCACCCCATTATCCTCTTCTGTCTGCACTGCCTGTGTTCATGCACTCTTATCTCAGGGCCTGTGGGCTTGTTCACAATTATTTGTACGGTCCCTCTCATTTGCAGATGTGAGCTCAACTGTCAGTTCGCCACTTCATGTGTCCTTGATAACCCTATCTGAAATAACGAATGCACTCTCTAACTTGTTACTCTATTCCTACATATCACTTTTATATTATAAAATGATCATTTCAAAATTATGTTTTTCGCTAGAGTGTTTGCCTCTATACGAATGTGAGTTCCATGGGAACAGCTGCTGCTGCTAAGTCACTTCAGTCGTGTCTGACTCTGTGCGACCCCATAGAGGACAGCCCACCAGGCTCCCCCATCCCTGGGATTCTCCAGGCAAGAACAATGGAGTGGGTTGCCATTTTCTTCTCCAATGCATGAAAGTGAAAAGTGAAAATGAAACCACTCAGTCATGTCTGACCCTTCACGACCCCATGGACTGCAGCCCACCAGGCTCCTCCGTCCATGGGATTTTCCAGGCAAGAGTACTGGAGTGGGGTGCCATTGCCTTCTCCATGGGAACAGAGACCCTGTTAATTTTGCTCATTGTTGCATCCTTGGAGGTTATAATAGCACCTAGTAAAAAGACACACTAAATGCAAAATTGTTCAATTGATGAATGTTCAATACCATTTCACTGGTTTTGCTCAGGGATGTTCTGTCATTCCAACCATATTCCTCTGTAGAGCATTCTCTGTCTCACACTCTGGTTCCTTTCGGGGTCTCTCTTCTTCTTTCTCTTGTCTTCTCTCTGTCTCTCTCTGTTTCTCCCTTCCTCTCTCTCTTTCTCTCTTGAGTATCTGCGTTTTCACTACCATGTGTTCAGTCATACCTTGCTCTTCGATTACCAGCTTGGGCCAAAGCCTCATCAATTTTGAAAAATGTGAAGTCATTTATTCTTTAAATAAAGCCTCTACTCAATTTGGATTTTACCCTTTGTGGATGCCAGCTTGATTCTATTCATCATGTCTCTGCATTGTTCTTCCAGAGTCCTCATTTCCTTACAGCTCTTGCTGCATTCTGTGTAAGTTTTATAAATACAAACTAAAATGTGTGCACATGTATTTATATATCTATTATTTCTATGTATCTCCAGCTCATAGTATACTTTTTTCAATTACACTTAGTCTCTGTTTATCTCTTGAGTGGGATTTCTTTCACCATGTTGTTCACATTCCATTCAACTTCTATTCTGCTTGCTGCAGTCTATCTTTTTCCTTTCCTTTGTAGTTCCTTTGTAATTTCTTTAAGTGAGCCATGTCCAGATATTCTGTATTTTAACTGTGAAACTTACAATGTCTTCATTCTTTGGGGATTTAACCCTACTATTGCTTGCTTCTGCTGTTTATAACTCAGGGTGGTTTGCCTTCTTGTGCATTTGGTGTTCTTTAAGCAGTTATGCTGCTGCTAAGTCACTTCAGTCGTGTCTGACTCTGTGCGACCCCATAGACGGCAGCCCACCAGGCTCCCTTGTCCCTGGGATTCTCCAGGCAAGAACACTGGAGCGGGTTGCCATTTCCTTCTCCAATGCATGAAAGTGAAAAGTGAAAGTGAAGTCACACAGTCATGCCCGACTCTTAGCAACCCCATGGACTGCAGCCTACCAGGCTCCTCCATCCATGGGATTTCCCAGGCAAGAGTACTGGAGTGGAGTGCCACTGCCTTCTCCATAAGCAGTTATACTTAACATCATCTGATACAGTCCTATTGGCTGTTAACCGAGGGTTTCCATAGCGAAGTTATCCTCCACAGTGGCATGGATACTGGCACTTCTGAAACATCCTTCTAAGTTTCCTACATCCAAGCAAAATTTTGTTCTGTATCTTTCTTTCAGGTCTTCTATTTTACCCTACTATAGCATAATGATTTCTCCATGTTCATACAACAGCTACATACAATTATATTACATGGAATTTCTGAAACTTATTGAAGTAATGTCCTATATATTGAATTGATGTCCTATTGATTGCCAAGCATATAGATTACTTCCTATTATGCCAACTGTAATATACACAGACAAAAGAAGTAAAGACTGAATGTTGAATAGATATATAGATGATAGATTGTGTTACAGATGGATGATTGATAGTAGATAGAATTATGGTAATATTGGAAGATAGAAAGGTAGACAGAATTATGGTAATATTGGAACTTTCCTTCCAGAACACTTGTGGGTAGGAATTAAATATATAAAATAATATATTTTCTTCTGAGTTCAGAGCTAGCTGTGTGTTGTCATTTTCTCTAATTAGTAA
>SJYC01057360.1:37-13665 GCA_006408675.1 Madoqua kirkii
CCTCAGATATGCAGATGACATCACCCTTATGGCAGAGAGTGAAGAGGAACTAAAAAGCCTCTTGATGAAAGTGAAAGAGGAGAGTGAAAAAGTTGGCTTAAAGCTCAACATTCCGAAAACAAAGATCATGGCATCCGGTCCCATCACTTCATGAGAAATAGATGAAGAAACAGTGGAAATAGTGTCAGACTTTATTTTTTTAGGCTCCAAAATCACTGTAGATGGTGATTGCAACCATGAAATTAAAAGATGCTTACTCCTTGAAAGGAAAGTTATGACCTACCTAGATAGCATACTCAAAAGCAGAGGCATTACTTTGCCAACAAAGGTCCATCAAGTCAAGGCTATGGCTTTTCCAGTGGTCATGTATGGATGTGAGAGTTGGATTGTGAAAAAAACTGAGTGCCGAAGAATTGATCCTTTGAACTGTGGTGTTGGAGAAGATTCTTGAGAGTCCCTTGGACTGCAAGGAAATCCAACCAGTCCATCTGAAAGGAATCAGCCCTGGGATTTCTTTGGAAGGACTGATGCTAAAGCTGAAACTCCAATACTTTGGCCACCTCATCAAAGAGTTGGCTCATTGGTAAAAACCCTGATGCTGGGAGGGACTGGGTGTAGGAGGAGAAAGGGAAGACAGAGGATGAGATGGCTGGATGGCATCACCGACTCGATGGATGAGAGTTCAAGTGAATTCTGGGAGTTGGTGATGAACAGGGAGGCCTGGCATGCTGCGATTCATGGGGTCGCAAAGAGTCGTTCACAAATGAGTGACTGAACTGAACTGGAGTATTAACTCATCAGCTTTTGAAAACAGAGGTCAAAGGAATCTCAGATTGACATCTAAATTTATAAGTTCCTTTTGTTACTTTTACTGAAGCACAAAAGTGACAACTAGTGGCAAAACTTATCAATAATATTGATTAAGAATCAAAAAATATAAGAATAAAAGTACAACCTTATGACTTTATGAAACTTAGAAGATGGAAGAAAAAGGAAATATATATATATATATATATATATATGCACACATTTAGAAATCATTCCCCAAATCATCTAGACAACTGAAAATACAAATGAAGCAGTGACCAGGAAAATATTTGTTGTCACACTTCCTACCATGAAAATTAACTGCTCAGTAACCTTTGATGAATCCAGTTCCCCAAGGAATTTTTATAAATGTTTAACTCCATGCACTGAAATTAAGAGTCAATGAGATATTAAGTAAGTAAATACGGAATGATTTCAATAGTGTGTGCTTCCTCTTGTCATTTTTTGGCTTTGTAAAAGCAATACTTTTATGTATTTTTTTTAAGATCTTCAGCCATGCAAAACCAACTGGAACATTAAATTTGTTCTAGCATTGCTTTATACACATTGTCATTATCAGAATGTCAAAGATGTTTTCATATATTAACTCATTACTCTTCCAACTGCATGTGCAATCCTGAATCTTTAATGTCCTGACACTAAGACTTTTCATCTTAATATAGGTGCATTAAAATAGAAATACTGACATGCATTATGAAAGTCATGTACTTTACAGCCACTTTGAGACTAGAGAAAATTTTGTAAAATGAATTCTAATTAATCCATGGATTTTTCATTATGCAGTTTAAATGAATGTAATCACACTGAGGAAGAACATTAACTTAGACTTCTACTGATACAAAATAATATCTAAACTGATAAAAATTTCAGACCTAAGAGGTGAAATGTGAAGCGTTTAGAACTAAACACAGTAGAATTTACTTATTTTTTTACAGTGGTTAGAGATTTCTAAGAACCACATGAAAACCATAATGGAATTTGGATTAATTAAAATATATGAAAATAATTAACATTGAAAAATACCATGAATACAATTTTAAAAATAAGTGGTAAACAAGGAAAACCTATGTACAATACCCATGAAGGTCAATGAGCAAATAATTTAGTAAGTAGCTCATAAATCAGTCACAAACTTGAGCCTCACTAATTAGCAAAAAAAAGGAAAGACAGCTTATTAAAACTGCCTGAAAGCAATAGCTTTAAATGTCAACCTCTCTTACTGTACAACATTAAAACAAGAACTCAGATGTCAGATTTGATGAGATTGAATGCTGGAAAGGGTCTGGAGAAACAGGCACTCTCAGAAACTGTTTATGGGTATATTAACAGGTGAGAAAAGCACAACTGTGTTTAAAATATTATTTTGCTTATCATTACTTCTTGCATTTTATTCCTTTTTTAAGTCCTTCCCCCGAAAGAATTCTCAGATGTCTTTTCAATAACCGAGTTCTTTTAGTGATAAATTCAGCCTTTGTTTAAAAATATCTTCATTTCACCCTCAAATTTGAAAGGTCATTTGATTATAATTTTTAGATAAATATTTTAAGCTGGAAGTTAGTTTTTCTTACTAGTTGGAGAAATAAAATCTCCATCCTTTTCATTTTTTTAGCATTTTATTATGAAAATTTATCCACACAGCAAATTTGAAAGAATTGCACAAGGAACACTCTCATAGCCACCACCAACTTTCCACGTAACACGTCTGTCTATCCCTTTGTTCATCCATTAGTCCATCTTATTTCTGCTTCATTTCCCATTGCATATATCAGTACACATCTTCCTCTCTAAACATGGGTACTACTATCTAGAATTCAGTATTTGTTTTCTAGGTTTTTTAATGCAAAATCTAATTCAAGGACATACACAAATCTCAAGTGTACAAGCAATGAGTCTTTTTTTAATTTATTTTTAAATTGGAGGGTAATCGCTTTACAATATTCTGTTGGTTTCTGCAACATGAGTCAGCCATAGGTATACATATGTCCCCTCTCTCTTGAACCTATCTCCTACCCCACCCCATCCCACACCTCTAGGTTGTCACAGAGGACCAGATTTGAGCTCCCTGAGTCAAACAGCAAATTTCCACGGGCTATCTACATTTATATATGGTAATATATATGTTTTAGTGCTACTCTCTCAATCCGTCTCACCCTCTCCTTCCCACAATGTGTCCACAAGTCTGTTCTGTATGTTTGCATCTCCGTTGCTACCCATCTTTCCAGATTCCATATATATATGTGTGTGTGTGTGTGTGTGTGTTAATATGCAACATTTGTCTTTCTCCTTCTGACTTACTTCACTCTGTATAGGCTCTTCACTTCACTAACAGGCTCTAGGTTCATCCACTTCATTAGAACTGAGTCAGATGTGTTCCTTTTATGACTAATATTCCATTCGTATATGTGCCACAACTTCTTTATCCATTCATCCATGGAGGGACATCTAGGTTGCTTCCATGTCCTGGCTATTGTAAACAGTACTGCGAAGCAGTGAGCCTTGAAAAATATACACACACCTGTGGCACCCAAATCACTCTTTGGCTCCTATTCTTTTGGGAAAGGGATTAAGGAATTTTTTTAAAATGAAGTATAGTTGGTTTACAATATAGTTTTAGTTTCTGCTGAAACTCCAGGACTTTGGCCACCTCATGCGAAAAGTTGACTCATTGGAAAAGACTCTGATGCTGGGAGAGATTGGGGGCAGGAGGAGAAGGGGACAACTGAGGATGAGATGGCTGGATGGCATCACGGACTCAATGGTTGTGAGTCTGAGTGAACTTCGAGAGATGGTAATGAACAGGGAGGCCTGGCGTGCTGCAATTCATGGGGTCACAAAGAGTCGGATATGACTGAGCAACTGAACTGAACTGAACTGTACAGCCAAGTGATTGAATTATATACATATATATGTATACTTTTTTCAGTTTCTCTTCCATTATAGTTTATTGCAAGATATTAAATATAATTCCCAATACTACACAGAAGGACTTTGTCTGTCTTTCAATTAATTTGAAGTCTTTTTATCTTTTTTCGAATTGTATCTCTGGTTGTCCTTACAATACCATTTTTGACTTTGATATTTGATTCCAATGTGATGAGAAATAGATTTATTAAGAATGTTCTTACTTATTGATGGTGGTGAAGTCGCTCAGTCGTGTCCAACTCTTTGCGACCCGGTGGACTGTAACCTACTAGGCTCCTCTGTCCATGGGATTCTCCAGGCAAGAATACTGGAGTGGATTGCCATTTCCTTCTCCAGGGGCTCTTCCCAACCCAGGGATTGAACCCAGGTCTCCCACATTGGAGGCAGACGCTTTAACCTCTGAGCCACAGATTTTGTAGTTTTTAAGTGTTTTGGAAAATTTCCAGCCACTTTTTTTCTTTAAATACTACTTGATTTTTTTTTTCCTTCTGGAACTCATGTTAGTATATTCCCTGTCTTTTAAGTTTCTTAACCACTGATGATTCTTGAGATTATTATATATCTAGCCCAGAACTCTCCCTCACACTACATTTCCAGATGTGAACTTAAATTGTCCATTGAAATGTTTAATAAGCATCACAACTGTAAAATATACAATACAAAACATCTGACTTCTCCTCACACCCTGCTATTTCCCCAAGCTCTTTCTCCAAGGTATTCTATCTGAGTAGGAAAAAAAATCCATCCTCTCAGATGCACAAATCAAAAATTCAACTCTCACTTCTCTATCTTTCTCGACAAAGTCATCAACAAATGTGGTTAGACATAATTTCAAGTAGATGCAGAATTGTATTAATCCTGCCACGTCCAACACTATCAAAGACACCTCTGTCCCAGCTAGACTTTAACTTCAGTAACCTCATAGCTGGTTTCCTGCTTCTTTCGTGATCCTTCACAGTCTCTTCATCCTACTGGGCCTTTCACTTGAATCCTCCACATAGCCATGGCCACACCATTAATTCCTCCCATGGCACCACAAACACAACCAGATTTGGAGTGCTTACTTTTGTTCCTATGGTTTTAACTTTCTTCTTAGTTCCTGACATTTATGTGTATGAGAGACACCAAAAACTGGAGCTTAATCTGAGATCTAAGGTGTTCAGAGTGAAAGTATTCTACCATCTTGCTGATTCTTGATTCATTTCTTTCTTCCATCTTTTGTGCCCCAAATTTGCATTACAGTATTTTAATTGTATTTTGTCACTAGATTTTGTTGTTATTTTAATCCAGCTTGACAACTTTTTACTACTTTTAGATCTTTTGACTACTATGATATATTGAGTTTACATTGATGTAAGTACACATTGGATTTATTTCTATTTAATTTTGTTCTATCTACCATGCATTTTCTTTGCTGCTTTCTTTTTATTTTTTCTTCTTTTCTTGACTTGGATAATCAAGGTTTCCAGCTTGGGCTTTGTCTTCCAGAACATTAGCTTTTCTCAGTCTTTAGGATAATTGTCAGTTTGAGTCCCATTTAAGTTCCTGCTTTGAGAATTCCTACAGCCCCAGGTAAGGAAGAATAAACTCAGCACAGGCTCAGGGCTTTGATTTCTCATGGAAGTTTGTTTTAATGTTTCAATACCAAAAGAATTTTCTTGTCTCTCAAAGGCCTAGTTTTCAAATTTTTTCTTTTTTTCCTTTCTCTGGAAGTACATCCCTCAGGTGTCCTGACCTTTATATGGGAGTCTTAGTCCCAACTTTCCATAAATTGAGTGTCCAAATTCTAATCTCTTCTCTGTATGGAAATTAAAGTCTGGTTCTGTAGAACTTAGGGCATAATTTTAGGTTTGATAATATGACCAACCTAGATAGCATATGAAAAAGCAGAGACATTACTTTGCTGACTAAGGTCCATCTAGTCAAGGCTATGGTTTTTCAAGTGGTCATGTATGGATGTGAGAGCTGGACTGTGAAGAAAGCTGAGTGCAGAAGAACTGATGCTTTTGAACTGTGGTGTTGAAGACTCTTGAGAGTCCCTTGGACTGCAAGGAGATCCAACCAGTCCATTCTGAAGGAGGTCAGCTCTGGGTGTTCTTTGGAAGGAATGATGCTAAAGCAGAAACTCCAGTACTTTGGCCACCTCATGTGAAGAGCTGACTCATTGGAAAAGAGGATTGGGGGCAGGAGGAGAAGGGGACAACAGAGGATGAGATGGCTAGATGGCATCACCGACTCGATGGACATGAGTTTGAGTGAACCCCAGGAGTTAGTGATGGACAGGGAGGCCCGACGTGCTGCAATTCACGGGGTCACAAAGAGTCGGACATGACTGAGTGGCTGAACTGAACTGAACTGAATCATCTAAAAAGACAACATAGCGTCAATTTACTGATTTAATGCTCTGGTTTTCCTTATACCTTTTATCATGTTATTTATAAATAAATAAAGTTCCTTCTTTATTTCTGGCAAATGGAACTTCTCTATTATGTTATGAAGTGAGCTATACATTATATTTAAATTTGCCATTTGTTCAGTTTATAACTAAGAGGGTTATACATTTGCTTTTCTCACATGTCAGAACAAGAGAACCACTGTAAAAATTTATGAAGTTTGTTAAAGAATATTATTTTGTTTACAAAGATACTATAAAGTGCTAGCAACAATAACACGTACAGATGCTTTACATCATGTGGAAAATACAGAAGAAAAGAAATAGCCCACATATACGAGGATATATTGGAGAAGCAATGGCACCCCACTCCAGTACTCTTGCCTGGAAAATCCCATGGACGGAGGAGGCTGGTGGGCTGCAATCCATGGTGTTGCTAAGAGTCAGACATGACTGAGCGACTTCACTTTCACTTTTCACTTTCATGCATTGGAGAAGGCAATGGCAACCCACTCCAGTGTTCTTGCCTCTTATACACATCTCTTGATTTTTTTTTTCCTTCTGGAACTCATGTTAGTATATTCCCTGTCTTTTAAGTTTCTTAACCACTGATGATTCTTGAGATTATTATATATCTAGCCCAGAACTCTCCCTCACACTACATTTCCAGATGTGAACTTAAATTGTCCATTGAAATGTTTAATAAGCATCACAACTGTAAAATATACAATACAAAACATCTGACTTCTCCTCACACCCTGCTATTTCCCCAAGCTCTTTCTCCAAGGTATTCTATCTGAGTAGGAAAAAAAATCCATCCTCTCAGATGCACAAATCAAAAATTCAACTCTCACTTCTCTATCTTTCTCGACAAAGTCATCAACAAATGTGGTTAGACATAATTTCAAGTAGATGCAGAATTGTATTAATCCTGCCACGTCCAACACTATCAAAGACACCTCTGTCCCCAGCTAGACTTTAACTTCAGTAACCTCATAGCTGGTTTCCTGCTTCTTTCGTGATCCTTCACAGTCTCTTCATCCTACTGGGCCTTTCACTTGAATCCTCCACATAGCCATGGCCACAAAATAGATAATTATCAATATGAGTGGATATTTTCTGAGATAAGCACTCATACATTGCTAGTTTACGTTCCACCTTAAAAGTATCTTTTTGATTCAATAATTCAATATTCTCCCCTAAAGCTTTAATCAGATATTGATACATTTATATTCACTATATAACCAGCATTTTGAAATAATATGAATATTCAAAAATAGGAAATATATGCCTCTACCTTCTCTGCTCTTCAGCAAGGGATCCTGAGGAACACATTCTATACTTACTCCAAAGAATCTGACTTCATTAAAAAAGGGAAAAGTTTTATTTATATAGTGCTTAACTTGATAAATATACTCAACAATATGCATATAGGCTGATTGTATTGTTTTTAATGTTGATTTTTTTGCCATAATCTTAATAGGAGAATATCAAGTAGCTGGGGAAAAAATGGAAAAAGAAAATAAAAAGGGAAATTTATATTTAGTCAGTGGAGTTGATTTCTTTCCAATTTTTTTCTCCTTTCAGTCTTTTAGCAGTGCTCCAGGAAGTTAAAGGGCAGAGTGAGGGCTCTACTATTTTGCAATCAAGACTTGATCTCACTTTGAGTAACATTATTTGAGCATAAAAGTAATGATTTTCTTTTAGACGTAGGCTTTTCAAAGATTTTCTCTACAAGTTAGTGTGATTTTATTACATCTAAGGACTGTGTTTCCCCTCCGCCCCAAGAGAAACAAATTTTCCATTTTATAAAGTCAGCAGGGAGCTAGACTCAATTTATAAAATTTAACTTCACAGGGGACTTTTCCTAAGACTAACTATTGCCATACAAGGAAGTTACACTCTGGTAATCAAAAGCTCACTTGCAGAAACAAATTAACCCGCCAGCATTAAGAAACTAGCTTTAAAAAAACGGAGAAAATGATGAATTGTAGTTTCTTTGAAAAAAAAAAAGAAAAGAAAAGTTCTCATCAGGTTAAAACACAATTTTGACACTTTAAGAAGGCCTTGCTCAAAATCAGATTACCCTTTGGAAGTCTAAAAAGAATATAGTATATCTTTAATTTGCATTTATTTTTATCACATCCTTTATATCTGTGTTTTTGTATAGAACATATTAGTACAATACTGCATGTATATAATAAGTGAACAAACATATGTACATTGAGGGTGCATGCTCAAAAACATTTTACTGGAGTGAGATCATTATCTAAATGGTTGAATACCTCTCCAAGACATCTTTGGTGTTGTTCAGTCGTTCAGTCATGTCTGACTCTTTGTGACCCCATAGACTGCAGCACACCAAGCTTCCCCTGTCCTTCACCATCTCCCAGAATTTGCTCAAACTCATGTCCATTGAGTCAGTCATACCATCCAACCATCTCATCCTCTATCGTCCCCTTCTCGTCCTGTCCTCAATCTTTCCTCCCTGCAGAGTCTATTCCAATGAGTCAGCTTTTTTCATTGGGTAGCCAAAGTATTTGAGCTTCAGGGAACAAATAATATATATTATATTATGACATAATATATTATTGCAAGATATTGATATAGATCTCTGTGCTATACAGTAGGACCTTCTTGTTCATCCATTTTTTAAAATTTAATGTCTTTTCTTTTTCCTTTTATGGAATTTTTTCTCTGGTTCTCCTCACAATACTGTCTTTTACTTTGATGTTTAATACTTCACCACAATGTGATCAGGAATAGATTTCCATATATTTGGTGGGCTAGAACTTTTCTGAAAACTTTAAAGAAGAATTTCTATATTTTGCCTTGAAAATATTAATGTAAGAAGAACCCTAGGTAAAAGATCTTCCTTTTTAATCCTGTAAAATAATGTCCCTGTGTTATAAATCCATTTTATAACAAATTACAGAGACTGTTAATTCCTTCTTTCATTGATTCAAAGCAAATATTCTTTTTAAACATGTAGTATATTGAAGCTGAAGTACCCATTACAATTTATGAATCTAAAGATCAATGCAAACAGGTAGCCATTACGATGTAGTTGCCATTTCTTTGGCTATTCAAACATGTAAAGTGGCCACATCAAAACTTGCAGAATCAGTATAAGCATCTTAGGTGAGAAGTCTAGAAACAAGATTAGAGTATTCTCTCAAGAAATATTACCTCACCATTGCTTGTGATGTCTCAGTACATGTTGAAATAATACATAGGCTTGATAATCCTAAATTGGAAGGTAATTCAGGAAAATCAAACTTTGGAGATGAAGAAGGTTTGGGAATATTTCAGCCCATTTATTTTACTTTTATTTGCATGCATGTCCAAGAGTGATATGTAATAAAACTCTAAATTTAAATAAATGTAAGAATTCTTTAAGTATAAAATAAAAATTCTAAGTGATAAGAAAGAATCATTATCTTTTAATTGGTCGCATAAATGATTGTACAAAATGTGATGACTTTACAATCCACAGCATCTTAGATTCAATAAAATAGTCATGCAGCCAGTATACCACGTATGCACTAGATAGTGAAAGAAAAACAGTCCTGGCATTTAGCATCATTTCTTGGCTTTCTTCTGTTCTTTTCAGTTTTGGTTAATATAAGTTAATATAAACTTCCTCGTGCTGCTCCCTATGTCTCATTTTTTGAGTATTTGGAAGTAAAATAAACAGAATAAACTATAAGACTCTCCAGGAGAGGCAGAGATAAATAATAATAAAATCAAACAATATACACTTACATAATGTAAATAATACCTAAAGAACACCACAAAGTCTTGGGAAACTGACAATAAATCATCTCATAAGTGGTAATCTAAGGTGTAATAGAAGACATTTTACAAAAGATTTGGAAATTAGTATCATAGAAGCGAATGTCTCTAGGTAGTTAGTTATTATTGTAAATCTTAAGGGCATATAAGTTGAATATCTTGCAGCTGATGTGAATCAACTGCAAATTCTGGCATACAGCTTCCATTATGATTTGGGGAAGTCAAAATTCCCATGATTTTCCAGCTCCCAACTCAATATACTCAAGGTACAATGTCTTATACAGTTTAAAGGCATTGGGGATGCTCCTGCATTTGTCGGCCATCTGTCCACAGAGGACACCATCAACATATCCATCACCCCAGTACCCATGCATCTCTTCAGGCCCAGTAGTTCTGATGAGCTTTTGACATATTTAGGGTCCATACTCTTGGACTCGGCTGTGAATGCTTGGGCTCTGAGCCTAGTAAGCTTCACCTGCTTTGCAGTTAACCATCAGACAATTTTCACCTCCCTAGTGCACAGCCAAGCCTCTGGGCACAGTTCTCTGCTACTCATATTCTTCTCAGGCTGATGAAGAAAGCTTTATCGCTTTCTTATTCCTCTCAAGTCACTCTATTTTATCCCAACTGTTGTTCTACCATCTGAGTCACCCGGGAATCCTGAAACATCTGAAGTCTCCCTCCAAATAGTTTTATCTTGTATAAAAAGCTAGAAAACTCTTAGACCTACAAAGACTTTACATTATAAAAGGACACTGCTAGCCAAATAAAGGGAAGGGGGTTGTAAGAAAATCTAGGGGTGACCCAAGAATTACAATTGATTGTGCCACATCCACAACAGAATGTCTTACCTTGAACTAGGGACTTCTCTGGTAATTTTCAGTTAATTGCAATAATAGCCAAGAAAATGGCAAGCGAGTAGTAGTCACCATACCTGAAATGTACTTTCTCAGACTTTACACCTGCCCAAGCCACAGGATATACCACAGAAGCATTATGTCTGTTATGTCATAGAATGTGCTAGATCATTAAAATGTTTTCAGCAAAAATTTCAAATGAGGAAGTACTTCGTTATGCATTGCCTAAATGTGAATCCTGTCTTTTTAAGTCCTAGATGTTAGCTGTACTTTGCATCACTTTACCACTGGAATCCTGGAGTGAAACAGCCAAGGGGAAACGGTGCAGTGTGTGGAGGTTGTAGAGTGCCAGTTTATGAGTTTGTTTATTCTGCAGAAATTTTACTGCTGCTCAAACTGACTGCTTCTTTAGTACCTAAATCACACAGCATAATCTGTGGACTCAAGATAAGAACAATAAACTTCACTGAATTTACAGGCTCAGGAGAACAGCATTCAATAGGGCCTTTTATTATGACCCTATCCTGACAATGTTTTCCTGACTTTCATTGCTTCAGGAATTCATAGGAGAGAAGTCAAAGCAGTATGCTGTTTTGAGTGTGGTCCCAACTCCCACTGTCAATCATACCAAATCAGGATGAAAACAACTCAGATAGGAAAAGATAAGACAGAGGGATCTCTCATGTGGGTGCAGAAAATTGCTCCAATACCTGTTAACATACACATTTCTTAACTGGAAATGTAGAGCCATTTAGTCAAAATTTCTAACTTTCTCAGTTACAGACACTTGCCCATCAGAATTATTACTCGTCACTGAGGTGTTGATGGTCACATACACAACTGAATTAGAGAAGAATATAGAACCTACAATGAAAGAAGCAGGAAGGTATAGTTTACAATGGTTTCCAAAATTTCATATGTCTATGAAGGACATACCAATAAGATGGTACATGTTGCAAGAGGACATCAGAGGGCAGATGCACTGAAACCATATTCACAGAAAATGAGTCAGTCTAATCACATTAGGCCCACAGCCTTGTCTAACTCAATGAAACTAAGCCATGCCCGCAGAGCAACCCAAGATGGGCAAGTTATGGTGCATAAGGCTGACAGAATGTGGTCCACTGGAGAAGAGAATGGCAAACCACTTCAGTATTCTCGCCTTGAGAACCCCATGAACAGTATGAAAAAGCAAAATGATAGGATACTGAAAGAGGAACTCCCCAGGCCAGTAGGTGCCCAACATGCTACTAGAGATCAGTGGAGAAATAACTCCAGAAAGAATGAAGGGATGGAGCCAATCAAAAACAATACCCAGTTGTGCATGTGACTGGCGATAGAAGCAAGATCTGATGCTGTAAAGAGCAATATTGCATAGGAACCTGGAATGTCAGGTCCATGAATCAAGGCAAATTGAAAGTGGCCAAACAAGAGATGGCAAGAGTGAACATTGACATTCTAAGAATCAGCGAACTAAAATGGACTGGAATGGGTGAATTTAACTCAGATGACCATTATATCTACTACTGTGGGCAGAAATCCCTCAGAAGAAACGGAGTAGCCTTCATGGTCAACAAAAGAGTCCGAAATGCAATACTTGAATGTAATCTAAAAAACGACAGAATGATCTCTGTTCATTTCCAAAGCAACCATTTAATATCATAGTAATCCAAGTCTATGCCCCAACCAGTAACGCTGAAGAAGCTGAAGTTGAATAGTTTTATGAAGACCTACAAGACCTTTTAGAACTAACACTCAAAAAAGATATCCTTTTCACTATAGGGGACTGGAATGCAAAAGTAGGAAGTCAAGAAACACCTGGAGTAACAGGCAAATTTGGCCTTGGAATGCGGAATGAAGCAGGGCAAAGACTAATAGAGTTTTGCCAAGAAAATGCACTAGTCATAGCAAACACTCTCTTCCAACAACACAAGAGAAGACTCTACACATGGACATCATCAGATGGTCAACACTGAAATGAGATTGATTATATTCTTTGCAGCCAAAGATGGAGAAGCTCTATATAGTCAACAAAAACAAGACTGTGGCTCAGATCATGAACTCCTTATTACCAATTTAAGGGCCTAGATTTGATAGATAGAGTGCCTGATGAACTATGGAATGAGGTTCGTGACATTGTACAGGAGACAAGGATCAGGACTATCCCCATGGAAAAGAAATGCAAAAAAGCAAAATGGCTGTCTGGGGAGGCCTTACAAATAGCTGTGAAAAGAAGAGAGGTGAAAAACAAAGAAGAAAAGCAAAGATATAACCATCTGAATGCAGAGTTCCAAAGAATAGCAAGAAGAGACAAGAAAGCCTTCTTCAGCGATCAGTGCAAAGAAATAGAGGAAAAGAACAGAATGGGAAAGACTAGGGATCTCTTCAAGAAAATTAGAGACATCAAGGGAACATTTCATGCAAAGATGGGCAAAATAAAAGACAGATATGATCTGGACCTAACAGAAGCAGAAGATATTAAGAAGAGGTGGCAAGAATACACGGAAGAACTGTACAAAAAAGACCTTCATGACCCGGATAATCACGGTGGTGTGCTCACTCACCTAGAGCCAGACATCCTGGAACATGAAGTCAAGTGGGCCTTAGAAAGCATCACTACGAACAAAGCTAGTAGAGGTGATGGAATTCCAGTTGAGCTATTTCAAATCCTGAAAGATGATGCTGTGAAAGTGCTGTCGCACTCAATATGCCAGCAAATCTGTAAAACTCAGCAGTGGCCACAGGACTGGAAAAGGTCAGTTTTCATTCCAATCCCAAAGAAAGGCAATGCCAAAGAATGCTCAAACTACCGCACAATTGCACTCATCTCACAC
>SJYC01057361.1:0-18661 GCA_006408675.1 Madoqua kirkii
GGCCTTAGAAAGCATCACTACGAACAAAGCTAGTAGAGGTGATGGAATTCCAGTTGAGCTATTTCAAATCCTGAAAGATGATGCTGTGAAAGTGCTGTCGCACTCAATATGCCAGCAAATCTGTAAAACTCAGCAGTGGCCACAGGACTGGAAAAGGTCAGTTTTCATTCCAACACCTGAGAAAGGCAATGCCAAAGAATGCTCAAACTACCGCACAATTGCACTCATCTCACACGCTAGTAAAGTAATGCTCAAAATTCTTCAAGCCAGGCTTCAGCAATATGTGAACCATGAACTTCCAGATGTTCAAGCTGGCTTTAGAAAAGGCAGAGGAACCAGAGATCAAATTGCCAACATCCACTGGATCATGGAAAAAGCAAGAGAGTTCCAGAAAAACATCTACTTCTGCTTTATTAACTATGTCAAAGCCTTTGACTGTGTGGATCACAATAAACTGTGGAGAATTCTTCAAGAGATGGGAATACCAGACCACTTGACCTGCCTCTTGAGAAATCTGTATGCAGGTTAGGAAGCAACAGTTAGAAATGGACATGGAACAACAGACTGGTTCCAAATAGGAAAAGGAGTACGTCAAGGCTGTATATTGTTACCCTGCTTATTTAACTTATATATGCAGAGTACATCATGAGAAACGCTGGACTGGAAGAAACAAAGCTGGAATCAAGATTGCCAGGAGAAATATTAATAACTTCAGATATGCAGATGACACCACCCTTGTGGCAGAAAGTGAAGAGGAACTAAAAAGCCTCTTGATGAAAATGAAAGTGGAGAGTGAAAAAGTTGGCTTAAAGCTCAACACTCAGAAAACAAAGATCATGGCATCCGGTCCCATCACTTCATGGGAAATAGATTGGGAAACAGTGGAAACAGTGTCAGACTTTATTTTGGGAGGCTCCAAAATCACGGCAGATGGTGACTGCAGCCATGAAATTAAAAGACACTTACTCCTTGGAAGAAAATTTATGATCAACCTAGATAGTATATTCAAAAGCAGAGACATTACTTTACCAACTAAGGTCCATCTAGTCAAGGCTATGATTTTTCCTGTGGTCATGTATGGATGTGAGAGTTGGACTTGAAGAAGGCTGAGTGCTGAAGAACTGATGCTTTTGAACTGTGGTGTTGGAGAAGACTCTTGAGAGTCCCTTGGACTGCAAGGAGATCCAACCAGTCCATTCTGGAGGCGATCAGCCCTGGGATTTCTTTGGAAGGAAGATTCTAAAGCTGAAACTCCAGTACTTTGGCCACCTCCTGTGAAGAGTTGACTCATTGGCAAAGACTCTGATGCTGGGAGGGATTGAGGGCAGGAGGAGAAGGGGACGACAGAGGATGAGATGGCTGGATAGCATCAATGACTCAATGGACGTGAGTCTGTGTGAACTAAAATATAGAAATCAATTAATTAGAATCCAAAAATAGAACTTATTTTGAATTAACTTTTTCTTGCATCTTTCTATATTGTATTTTTAAGCTTTTTAATTCTTTCTAATGTTTTTAAATCATTGAAGATACTTTTTTCTCTCTGAATCTCAGAATCTATTTGTCCTTGCATTCTCTTAAAGATACTGAGGCTCTGTTTCAGTTGCTTTGGAACTAAAACTGAATCTAGAAAACATGGATTATCATTGATTATTTTGTGATTATTACTGAAAATTTTGTCACGTACAAGAAAGAGTTGTTAAAAGTATTGTCCATTTGGGGAGACAAATATGCTAGGTATACAGCTATTCAAACAGCTATCACAATGCACACTTATGTAACCACCACCAATGTTCAAAAATAGACTATTGCTAATATCCCAGTTGCCTTCCAGAGCTCCCTACCAAGCACTACTCTGTCTGCTTTCTAAATGTAACCCAGTCCTGATTTCTATCCCTGTAGTTTATTTTTCCTCCCTTTGGAAGTGATATAAATGAAATAGTTTAGTCAATTTTTGTGTGTCTGGCTTCTTTCTTGTAACATTTTCCATGTGAGATTCAAACAAGCTATTCTATACAATGTACTAAGTCACTTCAGTTGTGTCTGACTCTTTGTGACCCTAAGGACTATAGCCCACCAGGCTCCTCTGTCCATGCAATTCTCCAGGCAAGAATACTGGACTGGGTTGTCATGCCCTCCTCCAGGGAATCTTCCTAAGCCAGGGATCAAAACTGTGTTTCTTCCATCTCCTGCATTATCAGCTGAGTTCCTTACCACTAGTGACACCTGGAAAGCTCAATTCTATATAACAGTAGGTCGTTAATTTATATCATTGCATGAGATTCCCCCATAGAAATATAACACATTATATACTGTTGATAATGTATAATTTCAAAGTCAAAATTACTATATTTGAATAATTTTTAGTTTGGAACTATAAGAATAATGCTTCTGTGAACGTTCTACGTGTATATCTTATTGCACATGTACACTCATTTGGAAATTTAATTGTTCAGTTATAGAATATGTATCTTAATCTAAATCAGTAAATTTTGAATACTTTTCCAAAGTGGTTACTAAAATTTATACCCCTATCAGAAATAAACGACAGTTCCCATAGCTCCATATCTTTATCAACACTTGGTACTTTCTTTCTAGTTTTGGCCAAAGTGGTAGGTGTATAGTACTATCTCTTTGTGCTTTTAATTTGTATTTCACTGATTTACAAGTGAGGGTGTTTTCATATGACTAATTGCCATTTGAATGTCCTATTTTATGAAATGATTCAGCAAATTATTTGTTCATCTTTCTGTTGAGTGCTCTTCTGTTATCAAAAGGAGGATGATCAGTTAGCTTACACCAACTTTGTGGTAAATATGGGCTTCTTGAGTGTTTAATCACTGGATGTATGAGAGTAAAGCTCAGAAACAAGATCTGGAATGCAGTAATACCATCATATGAAATCCAGTCTACAGTCCTAGGTGTTTTCTACAAGCTCAAGGCAACGTGGTGCTTTGTCATATCGTGTGGCAGCATTAGTGACCTAACTCTCCATGGATTATGCAGGAGACTCATGAATATAATGACATGGCAATCTCTATAAGCCTGGGACAATTAGCATCATAATCTGGGACTGTTAATAAGCCAAATTTCAATCAAAATTTATTATTCCATCAGGGTCATCCTTGGCCTAAAGGCAGACAACGTAGTAATGACTTGTAAAAATAGCATTTTTAAGCTAGACCACATTAAATATAATTTACAATGAAATCTCTGACACCAGAAATTGGACTTTGTGATTCCATGTGACAAACATTTTAAAAGATGTTACATGGGCTGCAAGTATACTCATTTTTACCTTTTAGGCACAAGATGCATCTCAAACCATTAACAGATCGGATTTTTTCTTACGTGTCAAAAAGGTCTTCCTTGATGTCACAAGATGAAATTCTTTCCTTGAGCCCTAATAAAGTAATTAAACTTTTAAATCTCAACTAAAGAAAATAAGGATATTCCAATCATTTTAATTCAAATTAAACTCACGTTACATTAAGCAATCTGTTTCTTTAGAAAGAGCAGCAAATATTTCCAAGGTCCAAAGCTCTTTACTTCATGTATCAGTTAGTTACTTCTGTGTAACAAGCCACCATCACATTTCAAAGTTTAAACAACAGCCATACTTTTAGTTTGTGATTTTGTTGCTTGGAAACTACACTGAGCTAGGAAATTCTTCTGGTTTCAGGTGGTTTCCCAATTCCGCGGTAAGCTTCGGGTTGCCTGGGGAGGGCTACATGTGCCTCTGACAGTTAATTGATTCCCAATTAGCCATTGTGGCCTCTCCCCATATGTGTCTGACTCTGCAGGTGGTCACATGGTGTGGACGGAAGATGAGAATGAGCAAAAAAGGGAGGATCTAAGCAAAAGGATGCATGTATCTAAAGATGCAGTCTCACACCCTATCACTTCTACCACATTCTATTATCTGCAGAGAGTCACAAGGCCAGCCCAGAGTCAGAATGGGAAGGAATCAGATAGTTACAAAACACAAAACATTAACACAAAGGCAACATTAATACACATCAGCAATCTACCTCAACCTACATCATGCTACTTTCCTAGTTCTTGACATATTTGTCTTATTTGCTTAGATTGAGATCAGTTCAGGAGCAAAAACCAAGCTGTAGGATCTCAGCACTTACTCCTTGCCTAACTTTTGTGTGTAGAGACTACAACACTTACTCCAACTTACAAGGCTAATTGAAGGAAATATTACAGATATTTTCATTTGACCAGTTTTTACTGAGCTACTACTATGTACTATGCAAATCTTTCTAAAGATGACCTTTCTAAATACATGCAGAACCATGGTGGAATTTATTAAAGGGCTCAAAAACACATTTTTAAGCTTAGAGTTTGTATATATGTCTAAAAGCAGGAAAAAAATAATCTTGAATATTGTTAAAATCCTCAGAGCACAGCTGCTTTAAATTCTGGGACATTCAAAGCTTGTCTCACTACATTAGGTGAGTCTTGAAACATTAGATATCAGTCTTGAAAACCCATGAGAAAATAGTAGTGAAAAAATTTGATTTTTATAATTTTGTTTGCCATCTCCTATCCCGTTAACTTATCTTTAAAGAAAAACTTCAAATTAACATAGTCAAATAATAGTATCAGTCTATGATATACTTTATAAGAAATCCTTTATCAACCCTAGAACTGATTTTGGAATTCAAAGATTTAATGCTCAATGAGAGAACTTTTGTTAAGATGTGTATAAGAGACAGATAACACATTATATACTGTTGATAATGTATAATTTCAAAGTCAAAATTACTATATTTGAATAATTTTTAGTTTGGAACTATAAGAATAATGCTTCTGTGAACGTTCTCACGTGTATATCTTATTGCACATGTACACTCATTTGGAAATTTAATTGTTCAGTTATAGAATATGTATCTTAATCTAAATCAGTAAATTTTGAATACTTTTCCAAAGTGGTTACTAAAATTTATACCCCTATCAGAAATAAACGACAGTTCCCATAGCTCCATATCTTTATCAACACTTGGTACTTTCTTTCTAGTTTTGGCCAAAGTGGTAGGTGTATAGTACTATCTCTTTGTGCTTTTAATTTGTATTTCACTGATTTACAAGTGAGGGTGTTTTCATATGACTAATTGCCATTTGAATGTCCTACTCAATGAGAGAACTTTTGTTATGATAAACAATGAAATAATATTTTCATAAATCAAATGAACATTGGAAGCTTCTAACACATTTAGGGAGAAACAACTATGTAAAAATCTCTGTAGATATATGTTGTAGGGGAGGCTGGACATTTTTCCCAGTTGAAAGATTTGTATTCTATTGAGAATAATAGAAGGCACATAACTATAAAAAATTTGGTAAATAATCAGGAACCTCTGTATATGTGCCAAATATTTTTTATAAGGAATAATTCACTTGACAAATATTTTCTCCCTAATATTTATACTTCAGGGTTTTTTGTTTGTTTGTTTGTTTGGGGTTTTTTTTTTGCTCATTTGTTTGTATGGCAGCAGCCATGGACAGTAAAATTGTAAAAGACAAATTAACCAAATTGATGATAAGAACTTGTACCCCCAAAATACTGCTCAAACTACTCAAAGAGCATGCAGTAAACATTCACTCCACCATAGCTGAAACATTTTCCAAAGTACTGTATGGTTTAAAAGGGCTAAAATATCAGCCTAAAAACTCTTGAGCACAATTTTTGCCTTCTGTATATTCACTCTTAACTCACACTATTGCAAGGAAGCCCACACTTGGCCTCTTTCTAGCCTACATTGCTTTGCTTCTAACATCATAGTCTTACCTTTCCTCTGAAGCCTTGCCCTACCTCATTAAATGGAAAAGAAAATTATTATTAACTTCAGAGCCTGTAACAGACTTTGGCCTCTTTCACTTCATTATCATTCATTAGCAACACCTCCTCCTCCCCCATGTTCTTACTGTTCCATGTTTCTCCGTTGCCTTTGGTGTGCTGTCTCTGCTGTTTCCTTGGTTTCTAAGAGCAGAAATGGCATTTGGTGACCTACCTTGGTGCTGACATTCAGCTACTGCCTCCATTAAAGATGGACTAATTAGAGTAGGCCGTGTGTCAGCCTGAAATTAATGAAAGGGAATGCAAGAATCAAAGCAGGACATTGATTGTCTGGGTGCTGAAATATGAATTCAGCCTCACATTTTGGAAGTCTGGGTTATGCGTATTGACCTAGTTATGCATTAGTAATCCTTTGGTATCCAAAGTCCGTCACTAGGTCTGTTTTAATCAGTGCTGTGCCAGTGAGCATATGCACGTGTGCATTCGTGTATGTGTGAGAATTTATTTGATTTCTCCTTTGAAAAGAAGACTGTGTGAGCAAACATGAGACAGTTTCATTAGTGGAAAGCATCAACAATACTAAGATCAAGGGAAAATATCAGATTGCTTACCATCAGACTCCTTATTTTGATTCAATTCATCTGATTAAAAAAAAAACCTCAACCCTTTAATTTATATTAAAAGTCTTTCTAGGAATAGAAATACTTGGCAAGGGTCCTCCCTGCCATCTCCTCCACATAATTACCACCTACCCTATTTCTACTCTGACCTTTATTTTTTTGTTTTAGTTCATAGAACCTGCCCAGGTAATGTCTGGGAACATCTAGCAGACACTGAGGAGAGATCCACCCTTTTAGATATGAACTGGCTCAAAAGATTAGAGGACATTCACCATGCCCCTCAGATTTCTCAACTTGCATTGCTTATATTCCCTCTCGTGCTGACTGTTCATCCCTTGGGCCATTAAAGTGAAATGAGCCACATACAGAAATGACTCATATGAAGGAAATGGTCAGTTAACACGTGAAAGATGAAGATATGGAAATTAAAGAAGTCTAAAGATTTTTTTTTAAGGTAGAAAAGCTGTGTTAGAGCTGGCTACTAAAAATTCAATTTTCATAAGAATCACCTATGGCATTAAAATGCATATTCAGATTCAGTAGGTCCTGCATGGGACCAGTGATTTTGCATTTTTAGCAAGGTCCTAGGGATTTCTTTGGAAGGAATAATGCTAAAGCTGAAACTCCAGTACTTTGGCCACCTCATGTGAAGAGCTGACTCATTGGAAAAGACTCTGATGCTGGGAGGGGTTGGGGGCAGGAGAAGAAGGGGGTGACAGAGGATGAGATGGCTGGATGGCATCACTGACTCAATGGACATGCATCTGAGTGAACTCCGGGAGTTGGTGATGGATAGGGAGGCCTGGCATACTGCAATTCATGCGACTGAACTGAACTGAACTGAGGTAATCTACAAACACTTTGAGTGGCAAGATGCTAAAGTGATGTTTTGGTGATTTGGTCAAACAAATCAATATATCTATTTCTTCCCCTGTATCCTCCATGTTTTTATTGTAAAGAGACATCATACTTCCAAACAAAGAATTAAAGTATTGCAATCACTCCCCAACCCTGAGGCTGAGGTTCTTAAATTTTTAAATTTTAATAAATAATAAGGGAATTTAAGAACTTGTGGTGGGGTGTAGAAAGGAAGGTGAAATTCACCATATGATGATATTTATCACTATAATTTTTACATATGTAAAAATAATAGCAAATAAAAAGAAAGAAAATAAATTGTACCCACTCTTCTTAATTAATAATAATGACCTTTATTAAATAAGTTCTACTTATTTTTATCTAAGGATGACTCCTGTGACTTTGATAAGTTCTAAAATTGATGTGATGGAAATGGTGTTTCTAAGGAAGGAAGACAGGAACATGAAATGTTTTTAGGGAAAAATGTTTTAGCAACTCTCTTTCTAATTCATGGATCTGCAAGCTCTTTGAAAGCCCAATCCTTCTTCACCCCTCTAAATGGAAGGCACATACATCCTTCAGAGCCCACTTTGTACCTCTTTGCTGATTGTGTCAACAAACTCCAGGTTTGGTTAGGATTTGCTAAGGCTGCTTTTGCACTTTCATAAAATAATGTCCTTGAGTATCGGTTTATAGTGAACTCATTTTCACAGAAAAGTTTGCTTCCTTAGGGTATATCAGGCAGGCTGATAGGCAAAAAGAAGTTCTTGAGATGATGCAGCTACAGTCAGATATCCTGCGCCCATGAGCATCTTCTATTGTCCAAGTCTGGACATTTCAAGTTCCTATTAGTGAAGAGAATTGATTTCTGCTTTCAGTTGATCATTATTTCTTCAAATATTCTCTGCTCATTTTTTCTTTTTTCTTCTCATTCTTTCTTTCTTCTCCTCTCCTTTCTAAACCAAACCTACCTGTATGCTGGAACATCTAACATTGACACAAAAGTACTCAAATCTTTGCCATTTTTGTTCAATCATTTTGGTTCTTTTTCAGATTGAGTAATTTTTAATGATCTATCTTCACATTCATGCATCTATTCTCCTATCATCTTTATTCTGCTAAGCCCAACTAGGGAACTGCTAATTCAGATACTGCATTTTTCAGATATAGAAATTACATTTAGTTCTTTTTATACAGTTTGTATTTCTTTGATTCAGTCTGAATATGTTTTCCTTTACATCACTGAGAATAGCTTAACAGAAACTTTAAAATCCTTTTCTGCTGATTCCATCTGGGTCACCTCACAGTTGGATTCTTTTCAATGGTTTTTCCCCCTTATCTCTCTGGACTGGTTTACATTTTCCTGCTTCTTTGTAATTATGAGTCACATCCTAGACATTGGTAATGCTATGTTGCAGAGACTTAGGATTCTGGCAAATTTCTCAAAAAAAAAAAAAAACAAAACAAAACATGTCCTTTGTTTGCTCATTCATATTAACAGGCAATTAATTTCTAGACCCAAACTGCAAACATTTCAACATCAGCTCAAATCTCATTTCAGTTCTTTATTCTTAACATGGTTACTTGCAACCTGCCCCAGCAACTGAGATCATGTGTTAGCCCAAGTTGGGTAGAGAAAACAGAATTTCTTCCTCTGTCTTTATCTCCTTCTCCGAGTCTTCACTTTCTTGCTGCTCTGTTGCTCTAATTCCTATCCTCCAGAAAGACTGCTGGGGTTTGAGCTACCCTATCCTGCACCAACCTGATAGCATATTCAAAAGCAGAGACATTACTTTGCCAACTAAGGTCCGTCTAGTCAAGGCTATGGTTTTTCCAGAGGTCATGTATGGATGTGAGAGTTGGACTGTGAAGAAGGCTGAGGACCAAAGAATTGATGCTTTTGAACTGTGGTGTTGGAGAAGACTCTTGAGAGTCCCTTGGACTGCAAGGAGATCCAACCAGTCCATTCTGAAGGAGAGCAGCCCTGGAATTTTTTTTGGAAGGAATGATGCTAAAGCTGAAACTCCAGTACTTTTGGCCACCTCGTGCGAAGAGTTGACTCACTGGAAAAGACTCTGATGCTGGGAGGGACTGGGGGCAGGAGGAGAAGGGGACCACAGAGGATGAGATGGTTGGATGGCATCACGGACTCAATGGATGTGAGTCTGAGTGAACTCCAGGAGTTAGTTGGTGATGGACAGAGAGCCCTGGCGTGCTGGAATTCATGGGGTCGCAAAGAGTCGGACACTACTGAGCGACTAAACTGAACTGAACTGAACTGATGCTGCACCAAACTTGGACAACTCTCAGGCAAAAATCTACAAAAATAGGGAAATTGCCCTGTGACATTCCCTCTTTCCAAATGTTGATTTCCCATCAGAAACTTCCACTTTTGTCTGTCTTCAGATGCCTTTAGGAGGTTGACTTTTTAATGTCTTCCTCTTTTTTATAATTTTGTCTACATCAGTAGGAAGGTTGATCTTTAAGAGCTTACTCAGCCATATCAGAACTTCAATTTACTATATACTTAGATCTACTTGTTATACAAATCTATCCTTAATAATACAGGAGTTGGTGCTTTCAAAATAATACACAAAACATTTGGCTTTGGCTTAGTGGTTGGACACAGATATTGCAAGTTGGAGATATGGCCATTCTTTGTACACTTTTGCATAAATAGAAAGGTTGGCAGCATAAGCATGGTGAGCCTGTTGATGTAAACTCTAGAGAAAGTGGTTGCTAAAAGTAGAACATCAACGTATGTTGAAAATTAACAGCCAAGTTAGGAAAATTCTCACAAGAAAGGGGGGAGGAGGATAAACTTATATAAAATTTGTCCCAAACTGAATCGTTTATAAGAAACAACTTAGAAGTGGGGTGTTTGGGGTGAAAGTGAAGTCACTCAGTGGTGTCCGACTCTTTGTGACCCCATGGACTGTAGCCTACCAGGCTCCTCTATCCATAGGATTTTCCAGGCAAGAGTACTGGAGTGGGTTGCCATTTCCTTCTCCAGGAGATCTTGCCAACCCAGGGAATGAATCCAGGTCTCCTGCTTTGTAGGCAGACGCTTTACCATCTGAGCCACCAGGGAAGTCCTGTTTGTGAGTGAAAGGAGATGTTATCAATAACTGGGACAACAGGAATAAACAGGCAATATCTAGTATACACTGGTCACTGACTCTGAAGAGAAAGTGCTAGAAAGAAATAAAACTGTAGTATCAATTCCTTTCCTAACACTTCTCGTTGATGTTCTTCTGTCAAAATGAGAGGCAGTCCAGTGATAAAAACCAGATTAAGAGGATAGTCTTCTGACCCAACCTACATTTTCTGTCTTCATGGCAAGAGGATAAACAGTCCATAGAGGACATTAATTCTATTTTAAGTGAGCCATCAGGCTTAATAATCATGTCCACGTGAAATCTTAAATGCTGATTTTTCACATGTGGAACTGACTAAAAGCAGATATGCCAAATGTGGGCTGAATTTTGAGATTATGCTAGTAGTCATGAATGTAGGCAACAAAAAACTATGTTCTTTCTACCATAATGAAAACAGTTGCATCTATAAGCCTATATAAGGCATTCTTTCATGGATTTTATGATTTGATTTTTTTATAGTTTTATTTTCAGGTTTGATTAAGCAAAATTATAATTCTGGGCTAAATTCAATTAGTGAGAAGGTGGATTTTCTTTTATGGTGAAAGATAAGCCTTTAGGACAATACAGATCCATTTCATCACAGATTTTATCCCTTTTAGTCCTGAAAACCTTATTTCCTTTCTCAACTTCTTGCACTTTTGAAGATAATGAGGATAATGCTAGAATTTATTTACATTAAAATTTATTAGTTTATTTACTGCCTGACCCATGACATAGCTATTCTTTTATAATTATATAATTTCCAATAAGCAGTTAAAACATTTAATATTTTCTTTGCCAATACAATTTAATCAATATTTCTAGAAATTCAGAAAATAAGCATACTATCACTGTACCATATTCATCTCTATATTCTTTGGGATATTGAATAAAATTCTTTGAAAGTTTAGAATAGTAGAGATTGGTCACATTGTAGTAGCTCTCTTTAACAGAGTTCTATACTTTGTGAGCTGCACAAATAAGACCCGAGTTATATAAGTCGTTATTCCAAATAAATTTACATAAGATTTGAAATAAACCAATGCTTTCCATTCCAAATAACCATCTTTCCTTCATTCACCCAAGACAGAGAACATGTAAATAAGAACAGGAAAAGGTGCAACCTCATCCTCATAGATTGCCTGGACGTAAAAAATTTCCACAGTGTTGTTCTCATTGATTTTGTACACTTACCACTTAGAAGGCAGGAGGCAGGAGGAGAAGGGGACAACAGAGGATAATATGGGTAGATGGCATCACTGACTCAATGGCCATGAGTCTGAGCAAGCTCTGGGAGCTGGTGATGGACAGGGAATCCTGGTGCGCTGCAGTCCATGGGGTCACACAGAGTCTGACATGACTGAGCAACTGAACTGACTGACTGGCTGCTTAGAAAGGCAGAGCACAGGCAGTTTCCCTAAAATACAAACTGAGCTACTAAGGCAAAAATAAAAAGCAAAATACCACTGCCTGACTTGCAAACTCAGCCAATGTAATTCTTTCTGAGAATTTGGTGTTAAGTTATTTCTTAGTCCAAATTCCCTCTAACTCATAATTGTATAGTAACAGATGATACCTCCTATTAATACATGAATACAATATTACCAGTCTTTATAAAGAAGAAAACAATTTAATCTCTTCATGGGAAACATACCTGTGGTCACCCAAGGATGAAAGAGCAAATAATACCAAGGATGGTCTTGGAATCCAGGAATGGAAAAATGAGACCCATATCATCCTTCCCTCCCCCATGTTGTAGCTTTAATGGATTTCAAGTCTTCCTGAGCAGTATGACCTGTCTCCCCTCCTACTCCATAGGGAGAAGGTATTTGCTTTACTCTTCCCTCCACCCAGTGTATGTGCCTCATCCATCAGCAAGTGACCCACAGGACCCCTATCCCACTTCTTGTAGCCTGGGTATAACAGTGGACCAAAGACCCCTGTTCAGTGTCGGTTTTCCCTTGAGCTGGCCTGCTATTCTAACAGCGTCTCCCATTCTAATAAACTTTATTTCCCTCCCATTCTGTCTCATGTCTGGAAATTCTTTTCCAACCCGCACCTGAACCATGACAATACTGGAAACTATAATATAGAATATCTAACAATTTAGATTGACTTCTATACAATAATTGACAACAGCAATGGAGATAAAACACTGACAAATCGAAGTCTTTGAATTTTTCTTTTCCATAAAATTCTTATGTAATTCTTCATTTTCACAGGTACTATAGCCACTCTTTGTCTTTCCTTACCAGCAGATTTAAAATTGAGCTAAATTTTAAGGCCTTAAAACACATTTATAAAGCCTAACGTACAAAAGATATTAGACAAAGTCAATGCATGTAACCAAATTAGTCTCCAGAAAAGTCATAAGGCTTTTGAAATTGACCTCAAATTTTTGTGAGTCCATATTTTTACATTGTCAGAGTTCCATAAGAATTAGTCATAAAAGAACTTAATGTATATTATTAGCCTATGTGTTAGACTGTGCTTTCATATTTAAATTCCCTTTAGAGATCACTGGCTTTACAGTTGGCCCTTCAGTATCAGAGGTTCCTCATCCATAGATAGATTTTCTATTGTACTGCTAAACCATTTCATATAAGAGTCTTGAGCATCTATGGATTTTGGTATCCAATAGGGTCTTGGGCTTCCCAGGTGGCACTAGTGGTAAAGAACCCACCTGCCAATGCAGGAGATAAGAGACACTGGTTTGATCCCTGGATCAGGAAGATCCCCTAGAGGAGGAAATGGCAAAAGGTACCCAAGCCAGTACTTTTGCCTAGAGAATCCCATGGGCAGAGGAGTCTAGACAGCTACAGTCCATGGGATCACACAGAGTCCGACATGACCGAAGATATTTAGCACATAGGGTCTTGGAACCCATCTCCCCACAAATAGAAGAACCAGTCTCCCCACAAATAGATACTCAGGAACAACTGTAGGAATAATTTGCAGTCTATTTTAGCCTGTACCCAGAATTTTGCCCCTAACTCTGAGCTCCAGACTTCTGTATCCAACTGTATCCCCTGCATCTCTTTTTGGTGTCTGGTAGCCATATCAAATTCAAATTACCACAAATAAAATTCCTAATTACCTTTATGTTGTTGTTCATTTGCTAACTCTTTGCCACCCTATGAACTGCAGCATACCAGGCTTGCCTGCCCTTCACTATTTCTCTGAGTTTTCTCTAACTTATGTCCGTTGAGTCATCAATGATGCCATCCAACTATCTCATCCTCTGTCACCCTCTTCTCTTCTTGCCCTCAATCTTTCCCAGCATCAGGATCTTTTCCAATAATTACCCTCATAATGAACCTGAAACTGCCCCATTACCAGTATCTCCCACTATTGCAATGTTTAGCTAATCTTTCTAGTTCAAACTTTCAAAATATACATGATCCTGCTCTCCACTCCCTGGAGAAGGCAATATCAACCCACTCCAGTATTCTTGCCTGGAAGTCCCATGGACAGAGGAGTCTGGCGGGCTGCAGTCCATGGGGTTACAAAGAGTCAGATATGACTGAGTGACTAACGCTTTAACACTGCTCTCCACTACTCTCATTTTAAGCCAAGCCACCATCGTCTCTCTGCTGAAGCAGTGCTCTGCCTGATAACTGTTCTTGCTGTCTACATGCCTACATAGCTAATATCAACTTTCCTTAAAGCAACCAGAGTAAACAATTTAAAATCCTGACATATAAAAAAAAATTTCAATAGCCTCACCATGATCCACAAATACCACACTGTATTCCCTGAACATTTGAGACTGTTTGCTGGATAAATTTTTTGTGGCTGCTTTACAGACACAGGTGGACCTCCAAACAAAATTTGGTTCCAACACTGAGAGTGATGACACTACACACACACACACACACCAAGAAGGTGTGAAAAGATTCTACCTGGGGAGAACAGAGCAGGCCCTCTCAATCTGTTTCAACAATGACTTGAGAGAGAAAGGAAGGAAGCTGGTGGGTTTTCACAGTGGCTAAGGCTTGGGGCTGCACTGAAGGTTCACAGATGTAGTCAGGGGCTTATGTAGTTGGAAAGAGGTTCCAATTGTTATACTGTTCTCTCTGCCAATAATGCCCCCACATCTGAGAATGGACAGCATAGGTTTTCACCAGGCTCATGGGATGATGGAAAGAGGCAATAAGTGGAACAAATTTTCCAGGGCATATCATAATAGTGGACCATGGAACTCAGGTAAATAGCAGTAAAAGGAAGGCAGGAGATTTTAGAAGATCATAGGAAAGTGGCCTCATTGATTGGAGGTCTCATGAAGGCTGAGTAGAGGGTATTTGAGCACATAATATGGAACAATGGAAATATATTTCTAGGGAAAGGCTACTGAAAAGAGTGGCTGAAATGCAAAGAAATTTCAAAGGAGTTGAGGAGACCAAGGTTCAAAGAATTAAACCAGATTGGTGTATCTTTCTTCTTCTTGGATGATATAAACACTGAAAATAAAGGCAAAAGTTGGGTAGAGAGAAATACTGTGAATAAGACAATTGACAAATTAATTACCTATTAGTTAATAGATAATAAAATAGATAAATCAGTAGAAGAAAATGAGACTGCTTTAGACAGATGGCTTGTCCTGCAGTCAAGTTGTTATTGCCACTGCCTATGTGTGAATGCTCCTTCATGTCTCACTCTTTGCAACCCCATGGACTATAGCCCACCAGGCTCCTCTGTCCATGGAATTTTCAAAACAAGAACACTGGGGCACTGGGGTAACTTGCCATTTCATACTCCAGGGATCTTCCTGACCAAGGGATTGGACCACTAAAAATCTCTAAGTGATATTCAAAACTGCTGATGGACTCAACTGGAGTGCATTTTTTAAGAAATCAGCAAAGACTAGTGGGCATATTGCAGGGGAAATATATACATTTTAAGACAAGCTTTTAGCTGCTGTAATATATTATCATCACATTGTAGAGGTAATAATCATTACTGCTGGGGCTCAGCTTCTATGAAAAGATGAGAAAAGGAGAATCAATTTATAATAAAGGAACTGAAGCCCAATGATTAAAGAGACCTGGAAAAATTCACTCTGGTAGCAAAGGCTCAAAGGAAAAAAAAACATTTCGTGCCTGTAGGTTTCTCTGACAGCTCTGACTGCTTTCTTTCTCCCTGCCCACAACAATCAAAAATTATAATCTGCCAGCTATGAGTCACATAAACACCAACAAAAATCAAAGTTTTAATTTTATTTGTTATGTATCATTCCTAAAAAATTTTATATTACAAATAATATCTCTAACAATATATTTGTTATTATGGATATATATCCCAAAAATACATCGCTTCTCGGCCTTTTGGCTAAGATCAAGTGTAGTACCTGGGGTTTCCCAGGTGGCGCTACTGCCTGCCCATGCAGGAGACAGAAGAGATGCAGGTTCCTTCCCTGGGTTGGGCAGATCCCCTGGAGGAGAGCACAACAACCCACTCCAGTACTCTTGCCTGGAGAATCCTATGGACAGAGGAGCCTGGTGGGCTACAGTCCACAGAGTCCCAAAGAGTTGGGCACAACTGAAGTGACTTAGCACGCACACATAGCATAGCACATATCCAAAAAATGAAGATGCTAATTTGCAAAGATATATGCACCCCAGTATTCACAGCAAATTATTTATAATAGCCAAGATATGGAAGCAACCTGTATCCATTAACAGATGAATAGGTAAAGAAGATAAGGCATATATACAATTATTCAATGGAATATTAGCCTTGAAAAGAATGAAACTGCCATTCGCAACAACATGGATGGGCCTGGAGGGCATTATGCTTTAGTGAAGTGAGAACAATAAATACTGTATGATATAACTGGTATGTGGAATCTAAAAAATAAAACAAAGTATTGAATATAACAAACAAGAAACATACTCACAAATGGAAGAGCAAGCTAGTGGTTACCAACGGGAGAGGGGATGGGGAGGGGGGAAAAGGGAGTGAGGGATTATGAAGTAGACACTACCATCACAAAATAAGTAACTTACAATGACGTATTGTAAGCACAAGAAATATAGCCAATATTTTATAACTTTAAATGGAGTATGATCTATAAAAACATGTGACTCATAGCTGGCATATGTCATATGTCTGAAACTAGTATAAAACTATACTTCAAATGAATAAACAAATACAGAAAAATAATAAGAAGTGAACAATGTGCTTGTAACTGGCATATAGCACAGTAGCTGGTGCTTAGAGGCCCACAGTAAATATTCCACACCCAAGATATTTTCTCTTATTAATACTTGTATATCCTATGCCTAACTAAATCTTGGCATAGAGCAGATATTCAGTAAAGCTACTAAATTTAAAAAAAAATTATGAACCATGTAACCTATAGGCATTTACTCATATAACCAACCTCTCATCTAACCTGCACAGATTATCAACAAGCCCATGTCAAACAACACATTTGACTCTCCAGTAAAAGATTTCAATTACAGGCCACTGACCTCCAGTGGGAGAAATAAAAAGGTTTATCATCATCTAAACAAGATTTCCTTCAGTTGAGTCCTCAAAAGATAACCTTTAGGCCTCTCCGGAAAGAAACTATCCTAAAAGATCTTCAATATGATGGGAAAATTTACACATGGGTTGGGTAATGCTTTAGCTCTCAGAAAAAGACCGAAATTTCAAATCCCAGACAAATAAATATGGCTTTTCTACCCATTAGAGAAACAAAAGAGGGAAAAGGTGAACTCTAAATTGAGTCTATTTAATGGGCTGCCACCTACAAACAACGAGTGGAAAAGCGAACTCATACAAGTCAGTACTGAATGAGGGGAAAGCAGCAGCTGGTAAAAGATTACAAGCAATTTTCATGAGATTTATAGTGAGCTAGTGAACTACAACATGACAGAGTCTGAAAGTGAAATTAAACCAGGCCGTACATCAATGAAGATTTTCTTTTCAGCAGCTTTGAACTTTAAGATGATTAACAAGACAAGAAGTGTGGATTCCAGGGGCTCTTTGAAATACGCTAGGGCAGACACAGTTATGAGCAAGCAGAAGATGGGAACAGTTAAAACTGGAGTGGGAGTGGGAAGAGGGTTCAGTGTCGATGTGTTTTGGAGAAACTGATTCGATCACAAAGCCAGTGGGCATGACTTGAGCATTTGTCTCATCACCAGGCCTGCCCCTACCCTTTACAGGCCTCCTGCCCAGTCTCCCGGAGAAAGCGATGGCAACCCACTCCAGTGTTCTTGTCTGGAGAACACCAGGGATGGGGGAGCCTGTTGGGCTGCCGTCTATGGGGTCGCACAGAGTCGGACACAACTGAAGCGACTTAGCAGCAGCAGCAACAGCCCAATCTACAGAATCAACCTAACTCAAACCCTTCTGCATTATTGCCTCTGACCCAGCCTGGCTAACAGTGCTTATGCCTTGCCCTGGTTTACACACATGAACCTCGGCCATACTGCAACAGTCCACACCAGTAACTTCCTGGATGCCAATTTCCTGACTGTTACTTAAGCCATATCTCTAGGTTCAGTCTGTTTGTTAGGAATAAGTCTTTTTCCTGAAATAAGACTTCTTAATGCCCACATTGATGGACCTACAGAGTGTCATACTGGGTGAAGTAAGTCAGACAGAGGAGAAATACTGTATGGCATCACTTATATGTGGAATCTAAAAAGAAATGATACAAATGAACTTATGTACAAAAGAGAAACAGATTCACAAACTTTGAGACTTAGCTTAGTCAGGGGGAAAGGATGGCAGTATAGATAGTTAGGGAGCTTGAGATGGACAGTTACACATGGCTATATTTAAAATGGATAACCAACAAGGATTTATTGTATAGCACACAGAACTCTGCTCAATGTTATAGGCAGCCTGGATGAAAGGGGGGTTTGGGGAAGAATGGATACATGTGGATACATATGGCTGAGTCCCTTCTCTGTTCACATGAAACTCACCTTGCTTATTAATCGGCTATACCCCAATAAAAAAATTAGGAAAAAATAAAAATATACCCAAGGTAATTTTAAAAAATGAGACTTCCTAATGCTCAACTTGGACTGTTTTCAGATGGGAGGCTTTGCCTGATGAGCAGACTTCCTCCAAGCATATCCCCTGAGTCTATTTTCCTTTTGCTCTTCTGACTTTTGTGCAGGGGGTTCTATTTCTATATTTTTCCTATGCTCCTTTTCCTCCTTCCCAACTACAGTTTGCCCAGAACTCTGGGGTATAAAGCAGCATGCTAATTCTGGCCC